>CAIGRQ010250058.1:0-11399 GCA_903798375.1 Fraxinus sp. D2006-0159 | reverse complement strand
AGCAAAGCTGCAGCTCGTGACACCTAGGCTTGGGTTGCGAACAATAGCTGAGCTTGGCTTTGGGTTGCAAGTAGTTGCCTCAATTGCGAATAGCTGCTGGGCTTGAGGTTAAGGTCATGACTGCTTGGGAAAGTCGCAATAGGTATAGGCTGACAAGATGCAATGTTGGCGAGATGGTTTACTAAAGATGGACGGTTCAATTAAGGTGTTAAGGTTAGGGTTTGAAAGTGAATTTTAGGGTTTGCAATTCTAAAGCTAAGCCCCCGTTTGAGCCACATTCTTATTCTTCTACTTATTTTTAACCACACATTCCTTAATAAAATAATATTTTTCATCACATCAATAACTTTTTCTTCTTTTTCAACCACATATTCACTATCACATCACAAAAAAAAATAAAATAAAAAAAAATGCACTTTCTTAAAAAATGTGCATCAAACACACCCTAAATTTGAAACCTTAATTTAGAGGCCCAAATTTCAAAGAGAGCCGCTATTTACATGCACCATTGTCATATGTCTGTTTCACTCTACATCTATCCTTGTTAAAATTGTAAAAATATATATTATTCTCATTATCATATTCCAATATCGTCATTCACTTAAATACTGTACATCCTCATCATTTTTACATATCTATTCTATCATAATTCCTTCAATTATTTCATCTCTATCCACACCATTTTTATATATATATACCCCATCATAATTCCTTAATAATCATTTCATATTTTCAATCATTGTCATCAATATGTACCATCAAATTTTATTACTTGTTTTGATAATCCTAGCAGATTAGCCTCCATTGTTTTGAATTCAAGAAAATCAAGAAAAAAGAAAGATATCCGAGCAAATAATTTAGATTCTTGTTTTGATAATCCTAATAGAAAAGATAACCATCAATGTTTTCAATACAAGAAAATCAAGAAAAGAAAAGATAATCCCAACAGAAAACCCAAATAATTTGGAGTGAATAATTCAAAATGCACATTATCAACTAACCCAAACACAAATCAAGTATCTTTCACATACTAAATTCATCAAACCTACAATAAAAAGTAATCTTTACTTTTTCAAATTCTTATTCATATATTGCTATGTATGTATGTATGTGTTAAGTACAATTATCTCTACTAAAGGAAAATTAAAAATATTATCGTAGTACTACATTAATTCCTCACTCGAGATAGATTACAAATTAAAATAGATTTCCTAGTCCAACTATATGCTATGCCCCGATGATGTAGTCACCATTTATTTAGATTTTCTAATAATGTTGGTAAAAAAAGAATTCATAGAATTTTTAAACTTTGAGCCCGTTTGGTAGAGATTAAAATCGGATTAAAATTGAAAAACTAGTTGTTATTTGTTGACTTTTATTGGACGAGTGAGACCCAATAACGGCTATATTTTCAATTTTAATTGGATTTTAATTGATACCAAACATGCTCTTTGTTATGGCTAATGAGTGGTCATATAAATGCAATTTTCGTCTATTCTTGACAAGACTGGAATTTGTCTACACTTAACTATGAGCTATAGAGAATGAAGATTATACCATTTCCTAGGTCCTCTTAAACCAAACGTGCATAACATGTGCTATCTTAGTCGCTGACACATATTTGAACTTAGATTAACAGCATTATGGGGATAACCACAATATCGACAAAATAGCCTCCCTATTCTTAACTTCATGATGCCATTAGCAGTCTTTTCTTGAATCTTTCTAGTGGGTGTTTTTTATTGTTAGTGCGGCATTTGTGTCATTCTAAGAGTTTGATTCCTTATGCTTTATCTACATGAATTCCGTTGTATTTCAATGATCTATTATTGAGATCAAAAGCGTGGAATTTCTCTGTAGAATTTGTCCTGCATAAATGAGTTTGATTTTCAGTCTGATCCCTATGCGCTGCATTTTCTTGTTAGAACATAATTCTGAAAGCAATACAAATGGAAAGGTCACTATTGAAGCAGCTAATGATTTTGTGACCATAATTTTTATGTGAAAAAAAAATGAAATATGTCAGCATGGCAGGAAATAACTTCCTGAAATTGCAACTTGATCTTATTACTGGGGACATGATTCTTCTAACGAATTTTGGGACATAATGCCTGGATTGAGCTCTTCTTGAATGCTAATGGCCACCAATGTGTCACCCACTGATTTTGCATGCTAAATTCATGCGAGTAACGATGAGGATTATGAAAATGACCAACTAGGAATCTTCTTTGCCCCCTTTGGAAGATCTTTACAGCATCTTATTACAAAAGATACTTGCACTATACCTTCTCAATATGATCAACTTGAGTGGAACTTTATTTTGTAATGGTGGCTGTGGGCAACCACTTTTGGGACCCTTGTTTCCTTTTGGTGCATTCTAAAGGAACTGTTAATGGAGACCTTGTCACTCCCAGGAACGTGAATGTCAAAAATTGGCTACCAATAAAAGAAGAGAGAGAAAATGTCAAGATTTTATTGTAATATTGTTTTGAGGTGGACCCATACATGAATGGCTTCTGAAGTATTCCTATTT
The DNA here is from genome assembly GCA_903798375.1 of Fraxinus sp. D2006-0159. Taxonomy (NCBI): domain Eukaryota; kingdom Viridiplantae; phylum Streptophyta; class Magnoliopsida; order Lamiales; family Oleaceae; genus Fraxinus; species Fraxinus sp. D2006-0159. Next base: position 8,866 of record CAIGRQ010250058.1, on the reverse strand, counting down.
TGAAGCTTTTAGGTTATAGTTGATTATATTCACATGGTTATGTTAATATCTTGTTCTGTTGTTTTCCTACTGGCACACATCTCAAATCTATGTAACCTTGTGATTAATTTTGTCGCTTCTGTGGATCATAATTAACTAAATCTTTGGATATAGACTTGCATTTTTTTCATTATCTGTTTCCTTAAGTGACTAACTTGGTTGTGTAATGTTTTCTTTCTTGAATCTGCAGAACTGTAGTCATACAATAGAATCTTTATGTGAAGAATTAGAATTTCTGTAAATAAGTTATTACTAATGCTGTCTATGCGCATGTGGTGCTTTTGTATATCCATTTGCTGAAGCATATTTACGTCTGTTGTGATGTTTATGGACATTGATTCTGTAACTGTACAGGCATTCATACTTTCTGAGAAAAATGGCAATTCCTGCAAATTGTGACCTGATATATTTGCTCATGTCATGTGTACTTAATTTTACTGATGAATTTCTGTATTTGCATCAGCCTCCTTTCGAATTTGGATATCGAATTCTTGTAACCCTGCTAAAGGAATGCCTTTGTTTTCCCCTCAGATTATACCTTATAATCTGCCTGGTTATACAGAGGTGTGGACGCACGAAAGTTTTATGTCTAATTAGAAAACCGTATTGCATATAAAGTTCAATAATGCATGTATTGTGGAATATTACTTTATTTTCTATGAACAATGAAAAGGAAATGGGAAGTCAATAAAGTACCCTGTTTATATAGTGGTTTAGTCAATCTTTTTTCACTTTCCAGTGCTGTAATTATCATATTACTTATCTTTGCGGAAAGAATCATTGATTTTTTCACTAGTGATAGCGATATTAGTTATCGAGTCATTAAGAACAGGATGAGCTTGACTTGCATTAAAGTTAATGATGGTTTGATTACATTATTGTGAATGCATCTTGTAAAAACTGCACGAACCTATCTTATAAATTTGATTAGTGAAAAGTATTAATATCTGTGACTTTGCTTGATTTCTGGTACTGTGTTTGGGGCTAGTGGAATCACTTTATGGCAAGTGATCCAAACAAAAGCAATAAAGAGTTATGGTTGTATTTATCTAGTGTTAGGTTTATACAAGAAGTGACCAAACAGCATGAAGTCAAGAAGAAGACTTTCCCAAAGCAGGGCTCCATTCTTCTGTATAGAAAACTTTTGATGTCATTTTGTGCATATCAAGATCATAGGTTCGATTGTTTTAGAGCTTAGTTTCAAAATCATAATTATGGTATGCCTAAACTTTCGAAATTTAGTACATATTAATTTGTTCGGCATGATAGATTGGACAATAGTAGACAAGTTTAGTGAAAAAGAGAAGTTAAAACCTTGTTTGCATATCTAGCTCTATTGGTTTTTTTATTGTCACTTACATGTTGAGACCAAAATTTCACATTATCTACTTCACAACTACCTTACAGAAGCTGCTCCTATGGCAGGGAACAGTGTCATTACTCCCTTGTCAAAAGATTGTGACAAGGTTGTGGCAATTTGTTCTTATGAAATCACAGGGCGGCTGAGCACGAGTGAAGACAGTGTTAGGTAGGGAATTTGGTTGTGACGACGCACCTGATAAAAGATAACATAATTGTTGAGAGAGAGGTCTACACAACGTAGGTCTTGTTGGTAGTAGCAAATATATTGAAGAGAAAATGCCGCATACACGTGTTCTTGAATGACATTCATTGTTTCGTGTTTGTTATTTGTTATTTGTGCTAGCTCATGATCTACACGACTTAGACGTGTGCACTTAAGTAAACATTTCTCGATGTTGAAGACTTGTCGACTCAAACAAAACAACTATGGTCTATGTAATTAGAGTTGGTTGTTCCTCTTAACTCTGTATTGTTGTACTCAAAGAATGATCCCCACAATACTCCACAGCACATGTTAAATCTTGGTGGATGATGTTTACTTCACATCTTAAGAAAAAATGGCCATGGAAGATCTTCTGGCTGCATTTTTCAAAACTGATGTCAAAACCCTTTAAGATCAAAGCTTGACAATTTCAGTGTGCTTAGATTAGCGTTGGGAATCTCTAACACGAAAATGACTTGTGGAGAGTACTCACTCTCTCTTTGCTGCAGTATTTTTCTACGCAGCTTTTGAGTAGAATAAAATTAGGGGGTCCATTTGGCATAATTTTTTAAAAGTCGACGAGTTTTTGAGATTCAAAAGCTGCTTTTGAACCCATTTTGTAGTTTTCTCGTGAAGCTCTTCCATAAAAAGTAGAAGAAAAGCAGAATTCCTATCAAATAGACCCTAAATTGAACCTATTCGACTATCCAAAACAACTTAACATTTAAACGTGCAAATGACTACCCGAGATTATACAAAAAGAAAAAGGTAAATGGTGTAATAGCTACAAATCAAACGCTAGACTGCATTCTCAACCATTTGGGCCTCAATTCAACCTCAACTGTTGGCATATCATGTGTTAGCACATGTCTTGTTGGTTCACAAAATATATGTTAATTTTCAGGGGACAAAAAATATAAAATAAAATTGTACACTCAACTTAATCGATGGACAAATATGCAAGCATGCATATGGTAATGAAGAAACGTATTCTAGAGGATAAAAAAAAAATACAAAATATACAAACTAATTGAGTAAAGGCAAAAGTCTAGCCATTTTTTGGTACCTCTTTGATCTGATGATTAATCTTAAGTGGGTTTTATCAAGACTTACGTTCCATCTTACAATATCAATTTTATTAAGAGTAATAGTCTTATATGTTGACTATTTATTGCGTCGTGAGATTGCTCATCACCCCCCCTTCATTCTTGGATTTATTGAACTTCGAAAAAAGTGCATGATTGGTTCTCAACTTATTGTTCAAATAGTAAGTTGGTTCTTAACCTTTAAAAATATTAAGTGCCTTTCATTAAATTACACAATTCGTCCCTCGATTAAGGTCACATGCAATCGATTGAAAACATGATAGGGGTGCCTGGTTCAACTAAAAAAAATCGAAAACCTACCTTAATTATACGTATAAAATAGAAAATTTAAAGACATTAAAAATAAGTCAAGAACCAACCCGTTCACTTCAAATTTTTGTTTTCCTAAAAAAAAAATTACCATTAGTTCGACCACTTGACCCTTTTATCTTTTTTGAGTAGATGCTTGAGCCGGTTTTCAAAATTAGTCACACTGATTAACATGGATTGACGGTTTCTGTCATTAAGGTCCAATTTTGCAATTCCAATGAGACTACTGAAGACTAACTTATGCTTTTTTAAAAGTTGAGGACCAATTAACTACATAAACATTAAATTGAGACCACTGAAGCAATATTCTGTTAAACCTTCCAGCATTTATTTATCAATGCAAGAAAACAAAGTCAAAGCACGGCCCCACGAAAAAATATCAAAAAAATAAAAATAAAAATTCTTTTCTTTTCTTTCCTGCATGCGTGTATGAATGACTATACACATTGATTTGTAATTGAAAGGCTACATCTTTTTTCCTTTTTCACTGCTACAAAAATCTTAGTTATGATTAAGGACCAACAAGAAAATTAATGCCGTGTCATGCTGCTTAATCTTTGTTTTGCATGTCCTAATTAATGTCTCGACATCCTTAAACACACTCATTTGTAAAATTCCATTTCGGTCATATCAATTACTTACATGTCTAGTCAATGTCAAATAATTTAGTTAACACTATAAACGAATCGTATTTGAAAGTTTATTTTTGATGAACATATACTCATGCAATATCTCATTTGTATTAGTTTAATTTCCATATTGAATTTTATGAGCGATGCACCACAACGATAAGAGCTGTCAAAATGGACTTTTTAGTTTAGAACGATATGAACCAAAGTGAGATCAAAACTGTCTCAATAAACCCCCTTCAAGTTTGGAACAATAAAAATTCTTGGAGACCATACTAGACTAGACGGTCCTTATAGCGGCTAGGCTAGGCTTGTCTAGTTTGATTTGAACCGTTCCATTATATATACATTTTTTTTCTTTAAATTGAATTCAGAAATTACAAAAGTCCTCTAAATTAATTTTTCCTCGTTCGTTTTGAATCAAGTTTCAATCAAGGATGCAAGTCGAACATTATTTTTGAGGAGCTGAGCAGGGAAAAAAAAACCTACACCACCATCTGTTTTGATATTTGAATCAAGACTCGTTCATCGATCTGAAAGAAGAGCCATTTAACCCCTCTCTCTCTCTCTCTCTTAAAAGTTTGCTTTTATTTTTATTTTAAACATGAAAAAGTAACATAATGTACAGTAAATTTGGAGCATATGTACGATAATTTGCTTTAAGTAATAATAATGTTTGGTGGGAGGTGAAATAAGTGAAATGAGGGCTAAAGCACAAGATCCTGTCGTGCATGCTTAATCTAATTTTAGCTGTCCGCCATGTATTGGACAGGGTGGTATCCGACACGCCTTCTCTTTCCCACCTAGAGTCCTTTTAATTTTCTTACAAACTTCTTATAATTTCCAAATTCCATGTAATAAAGATGTCTTGTCCCCCCTTTTCTTTTTAATTAGAGCCTTTCGCAACCTCGATGAGCCATCGTATTTCTGATCGATTGTATTCATTGATGAATTTCATTTTAAGTGACGAAATTTTGTATCGTTGATTTTTTTTTTTTTGGTAGTTGAGATCGCAAGAATAAGAGCAACTTAACGGTAGAGTTTGTGAATTAGATCATGTTTATAACCTATATGTTCTTGTTCATTCCTGTTGAAACAAGATGGATTTATAATGAACAAATTACCTATATTAGATATTCACTAGTTATCTATGGACTAAAGATATATTTTATTTTTTCTATTGGTGTATGTGGATTCAAATGGAACTCTTTCCTTCTCTTTGTGACGGTAAATTTACTCAATAAAGGGAAGAAATCGACATATTATGAGAATTTTTAATAGATTTCTCGTGTACGAGACTATCCATGTTTTCCCTTACAAGTATATACATAAAGGAAAATTACTATTATGCCCTTGTAAGTATATAAAAACAACACATCTCACATGGAATCAACTCTACAATCGTAATGTGCACTTTTTATTTTTTTTAAAAACATACAGATACATAGAGATTGAAGTTACATCTAAACTTGATAAAGCTGTAGTATATAGAGAAAATTACCTAAAATTCTTCTATTCAAGATTACAATTCAAAAATAAGGGGATCAATTTTACAATTCAAAAATCAGGTGATAAATAGGATTATTAATTGTAATTAATAAATTTTAAAATCTACATATTTCATCACCCCACTCCCACCCCCACCCCCACCCCATGGAATGTCGAAATTACATAACCCCACGTGGGCTAAATTTCCGCCCAAATCAACACAGCTCTCTCCATCGCCTCCTCACATCCCCTGACCAATTTACTCGAGGAGTGCGTCATTGCCCAGAGCTGCAATATCGAACTCCTCCTCTTGGACAACCAGCGCTCGGCCAATGCCCACGTGGCGTTCAAATGGGATTTGGTCGCCTTGAGCAAGACATCCACCGTCTTATAGCCATTGTTGCCTCCGTCAAGGCCAAGAGGGATGCCCAAGTTCGTGAGGTCTACGAGCGGTCCTTAAATTGGAGGCAGAGGTCCGTTCCGTTAATGGGCTTGTTGTTGAGGTAGACCAAGTCAGAGTGAATATCGAGGAACTCCGGGCGGAGAGAAAGGAGCTCGCTCAGAAGTTGAAGGACATTGATGTCGATCTTGTAAAGATCCAATTGGAGTTGTAGCAAATGGCTGCCCTCAAGACTGAGACTGAAGTCACGCGCAAAGAAATCTAGCGAGGAAGGTTTGCAATTGAATATGAAAGAAAGATGCATAGCAATAACCTTGAACTAAGTAAAGCTATGGATAAGCATATGAAATCTATGGCTCAGGAAATCAATAAATTGCGTCTTGAACTTGCTGATGTAGAGAAAAAGGCAATGGTGGCAGCAGTAGCTGCGGCTCAAGGTTACCCGAATCTTGAAATTGGATATGGTGGAAATTTTGGTCCTAGTCCTTATGCGGCGCATTAGGTACATGGTGGTGTTGCTCCTGCTTTCTAGTATGCTCCTCCTCCTGTACCAGTAGTACCTCATGGTCCACTTACACCTTATGATATGTAGCAGCAACAACAACAGCAAGTATATAGATAGGCTATACTTCGAGACTAGGAAGGATAAGGGGCATGTCTAAAGTTTATTTATCCCTTTGCTGGTGTTTTCAAGTTGAATTGAAGCTTGAATGCTGTTGTTGTATTTAACAAAATGAAGTTTTTGTCCAGCTAGTTGTACTGGATATAGGAGACTACAATTTTAACAACTTTTGGCTTCAATGTGTTGAGTTATTGCAATACTTTGTAGCATAATCCTTAATTGTATATCACTACATTTTGTCTATGTTTGATCGNAGTTTTTGTCCAGCTAGTTGTACTGGATATAGGAGACTACAATTTTAACAACTTTTGGCTTCAATGTGTTGAGTTATTGCAATACTTTGTAGCATAATCCTTAATTGTATATCACTACATTTTGTCTATGTTTGATCAAAGTTGGGTTTTCCCGATTTTTTTGATGGTGTTGGTCGTAAATTTGAGTTAAAGGTGGTAATGGTGGTGCATTGGAGGTGATGGTGGTAATGAATGGTGGTGGATTGTGGTGCTTGTTCGTAGTGTAAGCGAATTTGTTTGTGGTGATCATTTGTGATGAAATGTGTTTATTGTGACTGGTTGTGACCAATTATGTGTTAATTGTGACCGATTGTGACTAATTGTGATCAATTCTGTGTTAATTGTAACCGATTATGACTCGTTGTAACCAATTCGGTGTTAATTGTGACTGATTGTGACTTGATCACATACCGTGTCACAATTAAGATTAACTTGGTCACAGACAGTCATATTGAATACGAATTTGGTCACAATTAGTCACGAATGACACGTTAGCGACTCGATATTTTTAATTTTTTAAATTTTTTTGCAAGGTAAGGTTGGGCTAGGTAGATCCATGGATTGAGGGTGTGATTTCCACTTTTAATATCTAGAAATTTTTTGGAAGGTGGGGGTGGTGTGATTTTTGAATTTCTGGAAATTTTTTGTTTGGTGAGGTGATTTTCATATTTGAATTTTTGAAATTTTTTGGTGGGGTGGGTGAGTGGGGTAGGGGTGGGTGGAGGTGGGTCCGGGGTGGTGTGATTTTAATTTTTGGAAATTTTCGGTGGGGTGGGGTAGGGGTGAGGTAGTGATAATTAATTATATATTATATATACTTAATTAGAATTAACACCTGAATTTTGAAATAATTTAACAAGTTTGTTAATTTTAAAATGTGATATATACTATAGTGTACGAGAACATGAATCAGCTTTACACTATTTTGACAGATTATAGAATGATGGTGGTCTGAATTGAGGAGGGACACAATGTTTGTTAAAGTTATGTATCTGATATTAGAGTACAGACCCAACTTGAGAGCAACCCTACCCGGGTGGTTTCTTAGTGGAACCACTAATTAAATACCTTAAACCAACATCACTAATTTAATCTTCCTCGTGATAGAAGGCCTGAGACGACCCAGAAAGCAATGGATCATATCATGATGATTAAATGGAAAAATAAATAAAAATTCGCAACTCCATGTATTTAAATAATTCTTATTAAATTGACGGTATAGTATTTATCAGGTTTCATCCTAAAAGATTACTCGTTAGAAAGAATAACTTACCGTCTTTATAAACTCAATACTTACTATGTGCATTTAATCGATATGGAATTTTATTTGCATGCTTTTAACATACTTGATACTGTTAAGAAAAAAAGATATTAAGGAGAAAAAGAATTCATTCTTTCGTGTTGTCTTCTACTTTTTACATTGTGATCCTTTAATCATAAAAATAGTGCACAATTTTTCCTCTTTTCTTATTGTTCCTTTTGATTAATGGTGGACCTTTGTCCATGAATGCTTTCATTTCTTTATTTTCAAAGTTTAAATCATGTGATTTATCATGAAATTATTCATGCAGTAATTGGTGTGACGTGACATCAATACTTAATATAATCTAAGTACGGGTGATTAGAAGATCATCCCTATAATTAATACTAAAAATTATATGTACAAATTGTTGGGAACCTACTTAATCATGCGCAGAGGAAGTAAAGCTATTTTCGATTCCCAAACAGGATCTGCTTTGTGTTTAGATAAAAACTGTGATTAGAATTGTACCTTAGTTGAATTTTACAAACTCTTTTGCTGATTCACGAACTTCAATGATCACGATCTACAATTCAAACTGTCCAATTGTCCAGCCTCCAATGGTGATCCACAAAGAGAACAAGAATGACGGCTAGGGCTTCTTTTCTCGTGCTAGCAAGAATAATGAATAATTCTCTACAGTTTTCAAACCCTAGAAGCCTATTAATGTAAGTTCAATTGGGCTCGACCCATCTCTCAAACTAAACTAATTTCAATATTTAATTAATCAAATTAATTAAACCTAGTTTATGAATTAATTAATCTCGAGCCTATTAATAAGCAACCCAATTAATTAATTATCCAACAATTGTCAATTAAATAATTGGTAAATCACATTCTTCTTGTTCTCTTTTGTGTGTGACCCATTAGGTTCCCAATTACGATACCTTACGACGTGAATTATTATTTTGATCTAATCAAAATTGATAAATTAAAATACCTTTTTTAATTTATCCTTCGTTCCAGATTGACATCTAGTAATGTGTCAGGGCAATACATGTGACGAAAAATATCACGTGGTATGACAAAATCAAACTTGTTCGTTTACCATGAAACTATAATCCCTTCGTCAATATGATTCGATCAATTATGAAATATGGATGTGTGTCAATCTCA
>CAIGRQ010250055.1:0-10721 GCA_903798375.1 Fraxinus sp. D2006-0159 | reverse complement strand
ACTAATGGGATTGCATTTTCGAAAGTTCAGTGACTAATCATGTAGTTTTTAAAGTTCAGTGATCTGGTGGAAACTTTTGGTAAAGTTCAGTGACTAATGGGGTAATTAACCCTATTAAATTAATTAAAGTTAGGTTAACTTCAACCATAAATTCCAACAAAAATACTTAGCCCATATTATATAAATGATAAAAAATGTGAATATTTTATACAATACATTACAATATGGCAAATAATAAAGAAAATACAAGATTAAATATAAAACCCTTTTTGGTTGGATTTGCTTGAATCTTGATTTCCTCACTTCTTTTCCACATTTTCTTTGATTTATTCTCCTTGTTGTGCTCTTGATTTTGTTTTCAAAACACCAAGAAAAAGAAAAGAAAAAGAAGAGAAAGAAAAAAGAGAAAAGAGAAAATAGAGAGAGAGGAAAAAAGAAAAACCAAAATGAATGAGGCAGTTGGATTTCAATTCAGAAGTCTTATTCAAAAATTGCAGCTTTGGTCCTCAGAGTTTTGAACAAATAACAAAAAGGTCTCCAGATTTTTTACGTGGCGCCTAGACGTCGTGAGGTGGCGCCAAACCACTACTTCTTTTCCTTTTTTTTTCTTGCACACAAGTCCTTTAGTAATTTTCATTCAAAGTACCTCAAGTTAAAACTTGTACAATTTGATCCTCAAATTTTGAATTTTCTTTCATTTACGCCCTCCATAAATTGCATCCAATATCTTCTGACTTTCTGGACATGTTCATTTTGGTCCCCAAATTCACAATTTGCACAAATTTGGTCATTTTCTCCTCCTTTTTTGACTTGTTATATTTCTTCGGGTGATTTTTACCTACAAAAACAATAATTACATAATTGTGAGTAAAAATTTGCTCGTTTTCATTAATAATAAGCATATTTATGTATTAATAAGTGTACAAAATATACTTATCGAATACCCTCAAATTTAAGTTCTTGTTCATTTTGAGTAAGATTATCTACTAACATAATCAAGTAACACATGATAAAAATTAACAACATTAGATAGTTCGTTAAAATTATCAATGAGTGTAAAATTGTGTGATCAATTCACAAATGTACCTCCAAATAATGCTACTAAAACAATTTAAACTTATCTAATGTTTGATCGGTGTATGTGTGTGCATAGTCACTTTTAATCATCATCTAAATTAGGAAAAAAGTTGTCAAGACGGAAAATATTTCAAATTGGTTTTAACCCGACCCTATGTAGTCAAATATTTCATTTCCCACTCGTGAGATTCACACTCTTTAAATATATATTTACTTTCTTTTCCCAAGTGTATATCTAAAGGGTGCTCTCAAATCACTCATTTCTTTTCTCTCTAGTTTGGTTGAGCCTAATCGGTAATGTCAAAAATCTATCCACGTGATGATTCTCCACTAGATGAGTGTTTCAGCATTTAAGCTTATATTAAATAACTCAAATCCACTAGTAATCTAAGCCAAAAATATCAAATACAATTGCACAATTTTTATCAAGATTTTCAATAAAAACTCATGATTGAACTCAATCCCTTAAGTTTTCGTTTTGACCCATGTAACGAGTTTTAGGTTGATAACTCTCTGAGTTTTTAGACCAAAGGGTACTGGGTTTCAAGATACACATAGGACTTAATAACTCGAGTCAAGAAGTCTACGGAGTAAGGCAAGAATTAACAAGTGCAATGTCCATTTTTAGTAAGGCTGGCCGTAGTTCGGTTCGATTCCAAAATTTCGGGTATTTAATAAATGGAACCGTCGGGTCCAAATATAATTATGAAATCATTCGGGGTTTGATTCGGTTCCGTACCATAATTAAGTTTTTTAACATTTACAACAACACTACACAAATATAACTAATGTTTTTTTAACATATACAGCAATACTACATAAATATGACGAATGACATTTCATTTGTAACTTTTACAAATTAACGTAACCCAATTCAAAAATATATAAATAACTAGCTGTCGAATAACATTAATTCAATGCATACAAATACAAAAAATGGGCTAATGGGTTTTAAAATTAAAATTATGAAATGATCTGATTTATTTAATTAATTTGTTAATTTATTTAGAAAAAATAAAATAATTTAATTAATTAAATAAAAAAAATATTTAAGTTTCGATTCTTATTCGGTTCTTGGTCTAGACCCGAGACCCGACCCAAACCTATCGATTTTCTATTCGGGTATCCGTTCGGGTATTTAACTTATGAAGAACCGCTCGGTTCGGTTCGTTTCAGTTTGGTTCGAGACTTTTGTCCACCCCTAATTTTTAGCATAACAAAGTAAATGTGGCTTAGATCCCTATCATATGGTCATTACCTAGCTTATACTTATCAAAAGACACCCACACAAATATGATCACATGCATGGAATCAACACACTTTCAGATAATATCCTTCATCGGCTCGATCACCCCCAAACTTATTTCGCAATATGGTTTTAGTGAAGGAAAGGAGAATATAAGATTTATAAAACTTATAAGTTAGAAAATTGGGTTGCCTCCTAACAAGCGCTTTTTATAGTCTTTAACTCGACTTTGGCAATTAAATCACGGGCGCATAAAGAAGGCTTTGGATGCCTTGCCCATTTTTCTCCGTTTGACTTTGATCCACTCTCTATGTAGTCTCCAAACCTTAACATTAACCATTTCCATATAATAGGGACTTGCCTATTCCATCCAATTCAAATTCAACTATTAAAATTTCTACTTCCTTATCAGGCTTAATCAAAAAATCAATATCTTGGCGATCAACTAAGTCGGAAAAGTATAAGTTGATTTTCTCCTCATTGGTTGCCATAGCTTCATTGAGTCCCGTTGTGATTAATTTTTCATTATCTTCAAGTTCTTCTTCAATAGTTGTCTCATCTAAGATTACCTTCTCCAAGAGAGAGATGACACAAGACCAATGAAAGTTAGAAAGATCCAAGATTCATAAGAATTGACAAATACATATTAAGGACATGTTGGATATTTAAAAAAAGAAAAGTGTAAAGATAACAAAAGCACAGATATTACGAGACTGCAGAAACTTATTTTTATTGATAAAAAAGATATCTATTTATAAAGCATAATGAAAAATGAAATGCAGAAAAATCTGCTACTGATTGATCATATCAAAATAGCATGATAAAATGATCATAATCCTAATAGTCATTGACTTCTTTATTGTATAAAGAATAACAACAAATAAAATTGTTTTTTTTTTTTTTTTTTTTTGTTAGCAACTTCACGAGTTACCCAATCAACACTCCTCCTTGACTCCGGAAGCTGTATACACCAAGTGTGCATCTATTCTACTGTACCAGGACCTTGGTGCCTATTTTAAACCATACATTGCATATATTCAGTTGCAACTTCTTCATATCCTGCAGGCTCCATTGCAGCAACATTACACCTCTAATAAATGTCAGAGAGTGATCTGGTTCCTCTAACAGGTTCTTCAACAACATCATAATTCTTCCTCTGAAACTCAAGCTTCTTGTCATTCTCCCAACTCCTGCTATCTAACTCAAGGAATTGGACATCCCTGCTAACAATTACTTTGTTGCTTTGTGGTAAGTAGATCTTGTAGGCCTTTGAAACTGAGCTATAGCCTACAAAAATCCTAGGTTAACCTGAGGAATGTAAGAGAAACACAGACAACCAAGTGTCTTCAGATTAAGCAATTTTGGTTTATAGCCATACAATGCTTTAAATAGTGTCATTTTCTACAAAGCTTTTGTTGGCAATCTGTTTAACAAAAAAATTGTTGTGTTCGCAGCCTCGGCCCAAAATTTCTTTGGCAGCCCTTTGTCATGAAGCAAGCACCTACACTTCTCCACAATTGTCCTTATTTTCCTCTCAACAATGCCATTATGTTGAGGAACGTATGGTGCAGTCAACTGGTGTTCAATGTCTGTATCTTCACTAAACTTGTTAAATTTTTTAGAAATATATTCAGTTCCATTATCAAACTTGATCATCTGCATTTTACACCCACTTTGAGTTTCAACCCAAGCTTTAAACTTCTCGAAGATGTCAACAAACTCGGATTTAAGCTTCATAAAATAAATCCAGCACATTCTTGTGTGATCATCAATGAAAGTGATCATTTGATTTCCCGCAAATGAACGGAATCGTGAACAAGTAATATAGTAGTGTGTAGAGTGTCGTACCCATGAAAACTAAGTATTCAATCGAATTCATATTTATAACAACCCTAATCGAGTAGCAAATAGGTTTTCAGCTTTCTATACTAATATCTAAATTATTGATTAAACTAGAAAGCAATTTAACAGATTTGATTTCAAATATGTGAAAGTATTGCTAAGATGTCGAATCTCACTTGTTAATCCATTTTTAGCACAACAAATTAAAGTGACAATTTATAATCATTCTTGTTGGTTAGTGTTTCTAATTTAATTGAAAACCTCTCTCGATATTTATCAAATATATTCTCCTTATGTGATTCTCAGGTCTTTCGATGAAAGACGCAAATATGATAAATGTATTAAACGATCTAAAACACATATGGAAACCATGTAAAATATAGAGGTATATCTCTATCATCTATCAAACATTACAATGTTTATTATTTTTAGCTAAAATCTATTCTCTCTCTCCATAATAATAGATTCTAATAAATCATCTCAACTAGTAGCTAATTAATTGAAAAGTCAGTGAAAACAATAATAAACATCCAAGAAACTAGTCGTCAAAATAAATTAATACAAAAAATATCATAATAAGGGTTCATCTCATCTTAGCAATGTATAAAACTAGCCTAACATATTGAAATTACAACAAATCATATTTAAGTGAAAGGACATAACCCGAATTTTGATAAATTGAGAAGATGAAGATGAATATTGAAATCTTGAATCTCTTCAATGGTTTCTTGATGAATCTCCACTTGCATCTTCTTTTCTTTGCCCAAAAATCAAGTTTGAATCTTTACTTGATTGAATTCTTGCAAATCTCATTCAATTCTCTCACAAAACTATAAATTTTCCTCATTTGATGATAATAATTGATTAATATTGGAATATGAGATGTATGTGAAAGGTCTTCAATATGTGTTCCGATGTTAAGTACTTGTAGGAGTAGAAAATTGGTTCCCAAAAGATTTCCAATTGAATAAGGAATGTTGTCTTCGAGTGCAAATTTTTTTATTGTTTATGCACAACAATCAGTATTTTGACCATAACTTTCTTTACCGCTATCCGATTGAGGAAATTCAAAGTGCGTTGAAAAACTAACTCAAAGGGATAAAATTTTATAGAAATAGATTTAATATGCCAAAAATAGATCTAAATCTTCGACTAAAAATCTGGAATATAACTTCTACAATTGAAAATTGATTTTGATAATATTTTGATCCCATTCAAATCCTTTTTAAGTTCTAATTACATCCAATTACCTCCTAGCAATCTTTAAAGTATCGTCTTATGGTCCGAATCAACTATTGAATATTTACAATTTGGTCCTCAAACTTTGAGTTTTTGCCATTTTTACCAATTTTTGCTTCTTTCTTTCGATTTCTCGTTCAACCATTAATTTTTACCTATATAGCATAAAACAAAAATTTAGGATATATTTTGTCAGAAGAATTACCAAATATCGATATTTTAGACACTTAATAAGTGTATAAAATACACTTATCAAAAAGCAATATAATATTTACTACCATTCAGTGATGGTGTTTTCATAGGCCCTCCTACATCGTGTGTATTAATTGGAACTTCTGTATAGTTCTCCAAGCTTTGTTTTGTTGAAAATGAAGTCTTATCTGCTTCCCATAGTGACAGGAAACACATGTAGGAAGCTCTTCCTCTAATTGAGGGAGGCCTTTCACTATATTGTTTTTCTTCATCAATGATAGAGCAACATGATGGAAATGCCCAATCTTTTGTACCAAAGCACTGTATTGCTATCTCCTTTGTGTACTGCAACATGTTCCTCTTTCATCAAATCCAAAGCAAAGTTTTTGCCTTTCATTTGAACTTTGAAAACTTCCCTGCGTTTTGTATCTTTAATCACACAAATTTTATCTTCAAATAGCACCTTATAGCCTTTCTCCAACAACTGAGTAACACTCAAAAGGTTTTGATTAATTTCAGGAACATATAAAACATCAGTGTTGGGAAAAAAACAGCAGTTTAATGATCCATTATGCACTAATAAAACCTTATGTATACAATATATTTAAACTGACATTATCATATAGCCTTCAACTCACAATACAAACTAAACACACATATATATGTGATGCTTAACAGAGACCATAGAAACCGTGAATAACAAGAGAAACCTCAATTAATGTGAAAGGTAAAAAACCATCCAAACCGAATGCAACTTCCCTGTCATGGCTGGCCGAGAATGGTAGGATCAATAGGCTCAGGAACAGCCCCCATGATTCGCAAATCGCCGTCCTTAGAGAGTAATGGAACCCGGTTCAGAACCCCTCAACAGTTGGCAAAGGTCATTGATCAATCGATCTCCCAAATCAGCCAAGAATCAAGCCCTAATAACTGACCTAAGCCTCACGAGAAACCAACACAACCCAGCTATATTTCACGCCTGAGAGTTACTCCTAAATCTCGCAATAATAGGCTCAATACACAGTTATACCAAGGGGAGGGAAAATGAAGCAGCCAGCTTCGAGAGAGAAGAGAGAAACACGAGCCAGGGAGTGCCAGAAGAAAGAGAAAAGTCATTAGCCAAGTAAAGGAAATCCCACGTGAAATAGATCTCTCTCAACAAAGTCAAAGCATAGGGAAAAGTGAAGTGTCTCCAACAAGCTAAAAAATATGTGAAACCGGGTCACCAAAACAAAGCCCAATACTTGTTATTGAACCACAAAGCCCACAGCCAAGCATGATAAGGCTACGTAATAATTTAATGAAATTTTAAAATAATATTTATGTCCTCGTATAAGCTAGCTCGTCAGTTAAAAATAATTTAAAAATGATATTTATATCCCTATTTAACAAAGCAATTAGGTTCCCATTTCATTTGACATAGGCCCTTGTATAGCTCCAGTTTGGCTCTCATTATTGAAATTTTAATAATTGGAATAATTTTTTTTCTCGAAAAATGTGTGGTTATAAAAGAAGAAGAAAATTTGAAATTACGTGTAATATTTATTTATTAGAGAACATGTGATTTATAAGAAAAGAAAGAAAAATAAATTATAATTTTAATAAGGTCAAACATGGGCATAAGCTAGCTGCTTCGTTAGAAAATGTGCTATCCTAGATACAAAAAATTAAGATACATATCAATGATTCCAACCACGATATGAGTGAGACTAATGGATGCTATCATTTTATGGACCGAGCGTTATTCACGTATGTAGTAACCATTGAAGTCACTCAAAAAATTCCTTCGTTTCTCATAATTTTTTCTTCTTCTTTTGGTCGCTAAGAATCGAAGGTTGATCTATTTAAGCCTTTGATACTAATGTGTTTTTACCTTGATTCTGTTTAAACTATCATTGTGAACGGCGTTTTTGAATATGATTCTACTTTGTTGTTTGATTTTTAAGGTTTCTCTTGGATTTCGTAGGAAAATCTAATTGTCGTTCTCTAAGAAGGCGTGTCAAATAACTCGAGTGGCATATATTTGTCCGCAAAGCTATTCCTTTAATAATCTACATATGAGGAAAATAAGTGATGATGTCTTTGGCTTTCAAGAGTTGTATTAGTTATCCCTTGTAGTTTCTGATGTAATAGGGATATAAATCAATACAAGGTGGTATTAGAGCCGAGGTTCTTGGAAGCAAATCAGATGGCTCGTTGAGGTATGTAACTCTTCATTCAAGTTCGAAGTAATACACTATTTTCAACAATATCTTACATGGATAAATATCTCAATTTCCATTGTGCTTTGCCAATGTTTCTCTATTTTTGTCGAGCTTGAAAAGTTCTTTGAGTTTCCACTAAACTTTTCAAATATTTTCTAGGGGTGTCAATTTGACTTGTCGATTTGGACGACTCGTGACTCGGCCCAGAAAAAGTCAAAGCCCGCGTTTGTCACGTGCCATTTTTGGCCTCTAAAGAGCCAAGCTTAAATAAATAAATAACTAAAAACAACTGCTTGCAAAATTTAAAATAATAATGATAATAATAATACAAGGCAGCTACACGTGTCACAGGCAATAAAATTGTAAAAGGTGGATTAAAACATAAAAAATTACCTTTAGTTAAAATTAGACAAGCAATAAATTTTATTACTGTGTCACCAACCAAAAAAAACAAGCATTTAATAGTTTGTATGCAAAGTGTGGCTTACAAGAGAAATTATTTGTCACTCATGTAATACATAGATGAAACTCTACAAATCTTATGTATACATTCGCGTGAAAATTATGATAAAATTATTTTATTATATTTTAATGGTAAGCATACATATGAATCCAATCATAGTTTCGAAGATTGAGAATTGTATGTTATATTTTGTGTGAAAAAATTCTTAAAACCTTTTTTCGATGTCATAAAAGAATGTAGCGGTATTTAATATCCTACATTTTCACTTGTTTTACAACATGTTTCTACATTTCACAAACATTTTAGAAATATAGAAATTTGTCAATCTTTGTTGAAATAATTTATTCCATGGAATTAAAAATTCGTAAATATTGGGAAGAGTTGCCATCTTTATTTCTTTTAGCTTTGGTGATTGGTGATTAACCATTGACTTAATTTAACCGACACAAAAGCTATTATAAAGAGGATTTCAAATTTCATGAATGTGGAATTATCACGCGTGCATATAAAATATATGTTGTGTGCAATGTATAAATTTATATTGAAAAAGGAGGTCATAGTAGTTCTACTTCTCAAAGTTTTTTTTTAAGAAATATTTTGACAAATTTAAATGATATATGAACATTTTTAAACATCAATACAAGTGTTCCCCCATTTACTTATATTTCATCAATATTTAGAACGATAGATGTCAGTGGTACAAATCTTGAAATTCTTTCTGAGTTAGCTATGTATATGTGCATAAATGTTCGTAGTGTGTTACAATCAAAAGAATTACAGAAATTTAGTCTTCTATCGTGGTTGAGATTTAACGAAAGATAATATCCAATTGTATCAAAAATTGCACGTGATTTATCAACACCTCCAATTTATATGATAGCATCAAAGGCTGCATTTATTTTGGATGGTCTAGTTTTATCAGAACAACGATCAAGACTAAAAGAAGACATATTGAAGGCTTTAATATTCTTAAATGAATGAGAATGTGCGGAATTACATATTCAAGAACAAGTTGACAATATAATGATCGAAGTGTTGCAGTAGATCCAAGTATAAAATATTGTAAGTTTTTAAATTGATTAGTTTAAAAAAAAACAAGTAATTTTTAAATTTATTTGTTTCAAGAAAAATTGTACATAAAATATTTTATTTGTATACAATTTTAACCCTGCCACGCTAATTGTAGCCGATCTCAAACCCCAAAAAGTGAGGAGGGTTGTAACTTTTATTTAATTTATAATTTATAAATTGCACAAATTTTAATTTTTTTAAAAAAATGCTAGATTTGTCACGAATAAAAAAAAAAANTGTCACGAAAAAAAAAAAAAAAAAAAGCTAGCTCGCTAAGGGTCGGGTCGAAAGCCAGGGTTGAGCCTAATTTTTTTGGTCGGGCAGAAGGTCGGCTCGGGAATAAAAAAAAAACATTTTATTTGAGTTGAGCTCGAGCCTCGAGTTTTGGCTCACGGACCAGTTTGTTGACATCCCTAAATGTTTCTTAATTTTTGTTGAACTTTAAAACAACGAGCGACAAAATAACGATGAGATAACATTTTAGTAAATTTAGTGGCAATTCAAGGAACTTTTAAAATTTATTGACAATTAAGAGAGATTTGATGAAGTTTAGTGGAGATTCGAAAATCTTTTAAAGTTCACTAGCAATTGAGAAATTTTCTTAAAAGTATTTAACCCTATTCAATAAGAATTTGAGCTCTTTGGGTCTTGATGCTTGCATAGGAATAGACACTTGGATCGAAATCTTTGGGGCAGGGGCAGAGCCAGGATTTTTTGTGAGGGGGGCACAACTTATCGACGTTGAGTATCGAGTTATTTGTCACTCATGTAATACATAGAGACTATGGGAAGCAACTATCATTTAAAAATCCATGTGCCACATCAATCTTCATAGGGCATAACCTTGAATCGATACAGTAACTTCTTCTTCTTGGCAATCAGGTTGTCAATGGTGAGTAATATCTTCCCAAGCTCGCTAATTGGAAGCTGTTAGACACCACTGGCTCATCAGTCTGAGCCATCTTCTTTGTCTTCTGTATGATTACTGCATAGTCACGTTCATTAGGGACAAATTCAGCACCGTAGCTGACTTCCCAGCTCACTACTCGAAGCTCCTAAAGTGGAGGGCTTCAGGCTGTGAAGTAGAGCTGTGGTCTGTGGAAGCGATTCAGGCGAAGTGGAGGTGGAAGTAGGGGTGGGCAAAAACCCGCCCAACCCAACCCAACCCGACCGGGTTGGGTCGGTTTTTTTCATTTTTTTCTTGGGTTGGGTTTAGGGCTGGCCGTGGGTCGGGTCGGGTATTTCGGGTTTCAAAATTTTCGGGTATTTAATAAATGGAACCGTCGGGTCCAAATATAATTATGGAACCGTTCGGGTTCGGTTCCTTTCGGTTCGGTTCGGTTCGGTTCGGTTCCATTCGGTTCCATCCCATAATTAAATTTTTTTT
>CAIGRQ010249953.1:0-13059 GCA_903798375.1 Fraxinus sp. D2006-0159 | reverse complement strand
AAAATGTTGTATACTTAGCCCATGTTTGGTACACATTAAAATTTTCATTTTTCTACTCATTTTCAATCACACATTTTTCAATAAAATAATATTTTCCATCACATCAGTAACTTTTCCATTTGCAACTACTTATTCCCCATCACATCAACAATAAAAATGCATTCTTATTCCCAAAATGTGCCCCAAACAGGCTCTTAATCTCATTGACAGATCCATTTGCATGGTAAAGATTGTGGTCTTGTTGTGTTACCTTAGCAAGGCACTTTTTTTGTCAACATAATTTATGATTTTGCACCCTTGAAAAACTTTTACTTGTAAAAGAAAACAATCATGTTTCTACTATTTAAAAAATGAGTATTAGGTACTATTACTAAGCCTTGGAGTTCATACATGACCTATTCTGAGTGTAATGATGTGAAGGAAAGATCGTGCAGGATTATAAATCTACTTGTCCTACATTGTGCAGATTAAACCGCTCATATCCCCTACAAGGCAGATCATGAGAATTGGGGTTAAAAACTATGACTGGCATGAGCTTTTTCCAAAAGGTAATGACCCCCTAGTTTCTGTAATGCAATTTAAACAGTTGAGATGATTTATAGAAATTTAACTTGCGAACATCAACTGATGTGAATTTTCTAAATCCAGTGAAGAACAATGCGGGAGCCATTGCTGCTATTTGGTCTCCCATTATACTTGTAAGAGTCTGAAGACCTACCGGAATCAATGCTTTTATCATAATTGATTTATACTACTCATCGAAGATGCTTTTCCTCACAAGTGTTTAAGATCATATTCATTTTTCTTGTATTTAGGTGTATTTCATGGATGCACAAATATGGTATTCTGTTTACTGTGCTGTATTTGGTGGTGTTTATGGAATTCTGCACCATCTTGGTGAAGTATGCACAACTCCCATTTCTTTTATAACCTTCTTTTTCTTATAAATAGAATGATAGTATTCTTAAACCTCTTGTTTCAAACAGATTCGAACACAAGGAATGCTGCGAAGTAGATTTGACACTTTGCCATCTGCATTTAATGCCTGCCTTATTCCAAAACAGATAAAAGATAATAAAGACGGGATCAAAAAGTGGATCTTCCACCAGAAATTTCTAAAGGTTTGTTCAGTCTGAAATAGTACAACTACGACAAGTATATTGTTTCTGTCTGAATTGAGGTGAGTTTCAGGCTTCAGGAAATGAGAAGAATGGGGCTGTGAAGTTTGTTCTTGTATGGAACCAAATCATTAGCAGCTTCCGTGAAGAGGACCTGATAAGCAACAGGTTAATTATGTCTTATCGGATGTTTTTCTGATTTGTCTTTTGTTGGTCCAAACATGATATATGACATAACTGTGTTACTGGAATCAGGGAAATGGATTTGATGAAAATACCTGTCTCAACAGAGTTATTTTCTGGCCAGATCCGTTGGCCTGTATTCCTCTTAGCAAATAAGGTATTTGTGCACTTTCAAAGTCATTTTTTAATGTGCTAGTTTATGCTTCTATGACTTATAAGGTTTCTTCTTTTCTTTATAGCTGTCAATAGCCCTATGCATTGCAAGAGATTTTAAGGGAGAAGATCACAATCTTTTGAAAAGAATTAGAAAGGACAATTATGTGTACTTAGTTGTCATTGAGTGCTATGAATCTCTGAAGTGCATGTTGGACATCCTTGTGGTCGGTGACCTGGAAAGAAGGTACTGTAGGATTCAAGATTTCCCAAAAACAATTTCATGTTTTCATTAAAAAATTCCTCTATTTCACTTCCAATTCCTGAGATATTACCTTCTCTTTGGTTTCTCTTATATTTCAGTATCATTTTTGGTATATTGAATGAGATCAAGGAAAGCATTGGAAAATCATCACTTGTTGAGGACTTACGTATGAGTGAATTACCAGCTTTACATGCTAAATTTACTGAGTTGGTTGAGCTTCTGGTAAAACATCGCTTGCCGAGTTTTAAGCTTATCTAAGTTTTCACAATTCCACACTTCTCATGCCATAGTGATGTGATTCTTTGATTAAGGTTGAGGGGAATGAAAGCCATTACTATAAAGTTGTGAAGGCAATTCAAGATATTTTTGAGCTTGTAACAAATGATTTGTTGGTAAATGGTTCCAGGTTAGCAGACTTCCTAAGCAATAGTTTCCAAATCTATTGAGTACTATTTTTCTACATTCTAGTTCATGATTGAGATACTGTCTCCTTTGTTAATGTAAAAGGACTTTGGATTTGCTTTACACTCAGCAATTAGAGGGGGAAGATACGGAATTTTTCAGTCATCGTGTACCAGAATTATTTGCTTCAAAGCATTCTATCCATTTTCCTCTGCCGGATTCTGGCCCTTTAATGGACAAGGTACCTTGATTCAAGTCAGTAATGACAAATTTTTGGTCCACAATTTGGGTTAAGATCATTTTCTTCTTTCACATGGTAGATTATACACCTTATATTTTCTCAGGCAAGTACACAAGTTCACATCAATATGAATCTAATGAATGAACCACTTTTCTGAAATAGATTAACCGCTTTCACTTGTTGCTCACCGTCAAAGATAAAGCAATGTACATACCCTCAAACTTGGAAGCTCGGAGACGGATTTCGTATTTTTCTACTTCTCTCTTTATGGATATGCCTAAAGCTCCAAAAGTGCGCAATATGTTGTCATTCAGGTGCACACCAATAATATATTTTTATGTTCCTTTTTTGTTTTAATTTATCTATGTTTAGCTACTGTCCCATCCATTTTACCTTTCTTCGTGACAAATTATAAATAAAGAAGAATAACAATATAGTCAGTAACAAGTTATGTTCTTCGTTAAGATATCAATTCATTTGCTAATATCTCAAAGTGATCTTCAATCAGATAATTATTCAACTAAATTTCTTCTCTGATTTATATTGACATTGTAGCTATCAATTGCATGGATGATAACTCCCATAATTCTGTTTGAGCTTTGAATTTTATAATCATGGACCTTAGTCTGGATTCAGATAAGCCACAAACATGGATTGTCCTCAAACTGTTGATCTTCTTTCTATTGCAGCATTTTGACTCCGCACTTTAGTGAAGAAGTCAAGTTTTCAAAAAAGGAGCTTCACACAAGCAAGGAAGCGGTTCCTATTAGCTTTTATATGCAAAAGATATATCCAGGTTACTATATATGGATCTGCTTTAGTATTAAGGGCAGAACATATCGTTCTTGCATATAATGTTGTCTGACACTTCTCTTTTAGCTGAATATTTCACTATGTGCTCTCAGATGAATGGAGAAATTTTTTGGAACGTATGCGATGTGAAGAACTAAATGAAAATAATAAAATCAATGAGGACAAACTACGAGATTGGGCTTCTTTTCGAGGGCAAACTTTAAGTAGGACAGGTAAGTTCTAAAGACTAAAAATTTCCTGTAATTGATTTTGTATTGAATGACTACCTCATCTAAAAGATGAAACTGTTAGATTGGAGTAATTTATTAACGTATATTGTATTTTCAAGACGCTCCTCATGTGTGGCACTTTCTTTAAAAAAGCCTGATGCATGAAATTTCATAGTTGAGTCGCGATTCAAATTCTAGATATTTTCCTGTTCTAATACCAAATTGAGGGACTACCTCTTCTAATAGTTTAAGTTGTTAGGGAAGATACGGATTTATTAATTTATTTTTTATCTTGATCATTTTACTTTTAACTAAAAGTTTATACCGACATTATTTTCTTTTGTTACAACAGTCAGAGGAATGATGTACTGCAGAAAAGCCCTAAAATTGCAAGCTTTTCTTGACATGGCCGAGGATGATGGTTTGTTGAATTAAATAATTATTTTTAATTTTTTCCAGTTCAGTTATTGTACTTCAAATACTTCAAGAGCCAGCTTGAGACTTATTCACTGTGTCTGATCTGCTTACCAGATATTCTTCAAGGTTATGAATCCATTGATAGAGAAAATGGTACGTTATCAGCGCAGCTTGATGCCATGGTAGATATGAAATTCACACATGTTGTTTCTTGCCAAATGTATGGATCACAAAAAGCTTCTGGAGACGCACAGGCTCAAGACATACTTGAATTGATGATAAGGTACTTATCTCTAGTCAAGAGATATATCGTGAAAATTTCCGGCTCACGGTTTCCTTGGAGTATGATTTCATCTAAACATCACTGCTTACAGATATCAATCTTTGCGTCTTGCTTATGTCGAGGAGAAAGAAGAGATCATGGCAGATAGGACTCAAAAAGTTTATTCATCAATATTAGTCAAAGCCGTCAACGGTTTTGACCAGGTAATAAGATATTTACATTGCTTATAACTCCATTAGAACAATTAAGATGAAAGAAAATACTATCACGTAATTGAGACCAAATTTCATGGAAAGTTCGTATTTTGGAGGAATAATCATTGGACCAGAATTAAAAGTGAGGTTGTAGGAGTTAAATGGACACGAACAGGATTATGGTAGTTAGATTATCAATAGGAGGAGAGCATGTTAGTGTCATTAGTGGGTGTTCTGCAGAAATAGGGTTAGTAACAACAGTTTTGGGATGACATGGATGGTATGATTAAAACAATCACGGGTCAAGATAAGATCTTTGTTTGAGGAGATAGCATGTTTAGGAGTTGTTTATATTCGGTTTAAATTATAAATAGATAGAAATGAGTGGTGAATAAGTGTGTAATACTTGTGGGTCCCACAAATATGTAGATAAAAAGTGATTTTACTGATTATAAACAAGAGGCAAACAAGGGCCTAATGGTTATACGGGGAAATATAACTTATGCTGTGGAAGATTGCTTAAAACTTTTAGCTTTAGCTTCGAAAAGTAGATGATAATACCATTGTGGACTTTTGATATGGCTTATTATTTGGCATTAGTTAATACTTGCTTCAAAAAGAGAGAGACTTTCCATATAACTTCTAAAAATTGGCAAAAGTTCTGTTAAATAGATTTCATCCTAGTTTCTTTAGGTGGATAGGTGTTCATGTACGGAATGTAAGGTAATTTTGGTGTTGACTACACAACATATGTTGGTGAAAATGCTGTATGTGTTTGTAAATGGGAAGCTAAGAGTGTGATTTGAGAGTACTGTGCACATGTATATGAGAAGTTGTATTGTTTTCTTGGATAAAAGGATGGGAAGTAAGTTATTTACAAGATATCTCAAAAAGAGGGAAAGGAAAGTATATGTCTAAACCAAGTGAAAATGGAAGAAATATTGCAATGAAATTTATTAGGAAAGGAATAGTGTGAATATTGGGGTTCTTTCAAATCTCCACTATAAATTGGAGTGTTGACTATACTAGAAGAGGTCAAGTTTTTGAAGTGGGGGACACTACAAAGATAATGCAGATAAGATAAGCATTTGGTCCAAATGGTATTCCCATTGAAGTATGGAAGTGTTTGGGCAAGGTAGGTATATTTGTTGAATGTTCATTTGTTTTTTCAATTTCTCCTTGTTAAATACTCAGCTTTTGTAGGAGGTATATCGCATAAAGCTCCCTGGACCTCCAAATATTGGTGAAGGAAAACCAGAGAATCAAAACCATGCAATAATTTTCACACGTGGTGAAGCTCTCCAAACAATTGATATGAATCAAGTATGCCCAACACTAAGTTTCAAATGATTAATATACTATGAACTTTGTCGTAATGACAGTGTTATGACAGGATAATTATCTCGAGGAAGCTCTCAAGATGAGAAATCTCTTGCAAGAATTTCTACGGGTTCAAGGAAGGAGGCCTCCTACAATAATTGGCATGAGAGAGCACATATTCACAGGAAGGTTAGTCTTGGCTTCTTTACATAGAAGTTGCCTCATCATATACTTGGGATACAAATGGAAAGAAACTTCCTAAAGATTTTCATTTTCTCAAACAATAATAAGTGTTTATGCTAATAGTTGAAGGTTGATGGGTATTATTCTCCCAGAATAATGCAAAATTTTAAAGAAACTTGCAGTGCTACTGGCTCCCAGTTAAGGTGTTTGGGAGACTCCTTACCTCTTGGATACATTTTAAATAGGTGTATATTCAGTTTTATTTACTTGATGCTTAGATGAATCATTATTCTATCAACCAGAAATTTTTATATAAAATCTGGTTCTTGTTCTGTCCTCGGACCTCAGCATATGGTCTTAGTACTGTTCAATGTTTAAGATCATAACAAATATTTAATCAAGATGTTCAAAATGCTATCTCGGAAATATATTCAACTATAAATTTTACTTTCATTTCTCTAATAATTATTGGGGAAGTGCGTTAATATCTGTTGCCATTTAATCTTGATATGGACGTTTATAACATTTGGAATAACATTTGTTAGAGTTCTTGAATATAGTTAGTTTATGAAGCATAAAAATCCTATAAATATATGATAAGGGAAATAGAATCACGTACATGGAACATAATGAATAATGTTGTTTTTGACTATAGCTTGTATTCTACTGCAGTGTTTCTTCTTTGGCATGGTTCATGTCCTATCAGGAAACCAGTTTTGTCACCATTGGTCAAAGACTTCTGGCAAATCCTCTCAGGTAATTAATGCGTTAATTTGATGTCAAAAATCTTATAAATGAATTAAAAAATAAAAGAATTTGAGTCACACGAATCTTTCAACTGTCGAAGTTCAGGTCAAAAGTTCCTTTATCTCCAACTTAACGGTCTCTTTTCTGCCACTAGCATTTTTTAAGTTAAATATGGATATGATGGCTCAGGTTTTATTCATTGCTGATGGAATTATCTATATAGTTCAACCGATATTAAAATATGTAACTATTATCTCTTATTTTGACTTATTACAGGGTTAGATTCCATTATGGGCATCCAGATCTATTTGATAGAATATTTCACCTAACACGAGGTGGAATAAGCAAGGCATCAAAGACAATTAACTTGAGCGAGGATGTCTTTGCAGGTAAAGATTAATAAATTAAAGCTGTTGCTCTTTTTTTATATCTGTTATAATATTTTGTTACAAGATAAACTGGTGTGATTAGGATTCAATACTACACTACGACGGGGATATGTTACATATCACGAGTATATGCAAGTTGGCAAAGGACGTGATGTTGGACTCAACCAGATATCGAAGTTTGAAGCCAAAGTAGCAAATGGCAACAGTGAGCAAACTCTCAGCCGTGATATATACCGACTTGGACGTCGATTTGACTTCTTTCGGATGCTTTCTTGTTATTTTACTACGGTTGGCTTTTATTTTAACAGCTTGGTAAGAATTATGGAATTATATAGTTTTAAAATCTTGAGTACCTTCACTTCAAAGTTCAGACAGAGAAATAAATGATCATTATTTAAGGTCATCCCCTTAATATTTGATGCGCAGACTCAGTTAAAATTCTTGTTTTCTTGGATATGCTTGATGTTCTTCTGATTAATTTTGTGAGATTATTTGTGTTTTCGATTTGCAGATTTCAGTTATTGGAGTATATGTATTCCTTTATGGACAGCTTTACCTTGTACTTAGTGGTCTACAAAGAGCACTGCTGCTCGAGGCCAGAGTAAAAAATATTGAATCTTTAGAAACAGCATTGGCTTCTCAGTCATTTATCCAGCTGGGGCTCTTGACGGGTTTACCGATGGTTATAGAGATTGGATTGGAGAGAGGATTTCTTACTGCCCTCAAAGATTTTGTTCTCATGCAACTTCAGCTTGCTTCCGTTTTCTTTACTTTTTCTTATGGAACAAAATCTCATTATTATGGTCGAACAATTCTTCACGGGGGTGCCAAGTATATACCCACTGGACGTAAGGTGGTGGTCTTTCATGCAAGTTTTACTGAAAACTACAGATTGTATTCGCGAAGTCATTTTGTGAAAGGATTTGAGCTGCTGCTACTGCTAATTGTTTATGATTTGTTTAGACGGTCCTACCAGAGTAGCATGGCATATGTGTTGATAACATATGCTATTTGGTTCATGTCGTTGACTTGGCTGTTTGCACCATTTTTGTTTAATCCTTCGGGATTCAACTGGGGCAAGATAGTCGATGACTGGAAAGATTGGAACAAATGGATCAAGCAGCAGGGTGGGATAGGAATCCAACAAGATAAAAGTTGGCAGTCTTGGTGGAATGATGAGCAAGCCCATCTTCTTCACTCTGGGCTGACTTCTCGGTTATTAGAGTTACTTCTTTCACTAAGATTTTTCCTTTACCAATATGGTTTGGTCTATCATCTAGATATATCTGGTCAGAACAAAAACTTTGTCGTTTATGTGCTCTCGTGGGTTGTCATCGTACTGATTTTCCTCCTAGTCAAGGTAAACTTCATAATGTGGATTTTTTTATTTGTGTAGCCATGTATAGTAGTAGCATAATACTTCATTGTTCAACATCATTAAGTTTCTCTTCACACAAGTCAACTGTATGAACTTGTTATCAGGTTGTGAACGTAGGGAGGCAATATCTCAGTGCTAGTTATCACCTCGCGTTCAGGCTATTTAAAGCCCTTCTTTTCCTTGGAGTCATGGCAACAATAGTGGCTCTATCATTCATATGCGATCTATCTGTGCGAGATTTGGTTGTTTGTTGTCTGGCCTTTCTGCCTACTGGTTGGGGCTTAATATTGGTAGGTTCAGAAAGACTTCCATATATCCCTTTAGTTTAAGCTGTCCCATTTCTTCATTTTTCTCGTTTTGGTTGGCCCATATGTGTACTATTTGGAGGATTTCTTACCTGACTCTTTTTCTACCTTTGTTAGTATTTACGTTGATTTGTCGTTCAGGTTGCACAAACTCTGAGGCCCAAGATTGAGGGAATGGGATTGTGGCAATTTGCTCGGGTTTTTGCTCGAGCTTATGATTATGGGATGGGCGTAGTTCTTTTCGCGCCCATAGCGATTCTGGCATGGCTCCCTATAATTTCTGCCTTTCAGACGCGTTTCCTTTTCAACGAGGCTTTCAGCAGAAGATTGCAAATTCAACCAATTCTTGCTGGAAAGAAGAAGCATTGATTGATGATCATTATACCGTCAAACTTTGGGTGCACAGATCATTTGTGTACATATATATAAAAGGAAAAGTACATTAATGTATAGTCATGATTTATATCACAAACCACAGTATACATTGTGCACTTTTTGAATCTTGGTGTATGTGCTGAATTTTGGTGATTAACTATTCTGATTTGGTTATAATAAATAATGTTACAATTTAATGACTAAGATTGACATTGCGAAATTATGTGCAAGTCTTCTACTAGGAGTAACATCTTGGGCCGCATTATATGCAACGAGGGTCCGCAAAGAAAGGTGTTTGTTGCGATACCAATTATAACAATCACTTTGAATATAACTCGTCCCCAAAACTAACTTGTAAAGAAGAGCCGTCCATGGCTCTGTTTGATGACAGTATTCTATTATTATAGTTTGGTGTNTGCACTTATAGGACCTGATCTTCATTGTACTTGTCTCAAGCTATTAAACAAGCAAAAAGGGGAACAAAGGTCTCCTGAATCATTTTTTTTCACAGAACGGCGATGTCCTTAAATGAAAGAAATACGCGGCAACGTACCCAAAATGCTTTATTCACCAAGAAAATCATTCCACTAGCAATGTTCAACACCATTAGATTACATATATTTTCTTCTCAATTATTGTCCTAAAATGGAGAATTTTTTGGTATGGACAAATTAGTGGATTTTAAAATTTATTGAAAAGAAACCTACATTCTTTGTAGTATTAGCTGAAAGTTTGAAATACACAGTTTGTTAACCGACCTCATGTTAAGAGTCATTCTTAGAGGATGTTTTAATATGTAAGGTTTGGATGTTGAATCCGACAGTTTTAAATACGATACTCGGGTTTATCCTTTCTGGCCCAGCTAATGGAATACTCCATAATTTGTTTGTTTGGTTTAACTAAATACGCTTTTATGGATGATCAAGACCTTTTGATTATTTCATATAAATAGCATGGTTGACTCTTGGGCTGACTGATTCGTTCACTTTGAAACCCTAGGTCGTGTTTTTTCTCTCGACTTCGTTCTGTGTTATGTTCAATCTATAAATATACAGTGAGATTTCTAAGTAATTTTCATATAGAAGATAGAGAGAGTTTAGTTTAATCTCTTAGTGAGATTATTTTGTAATTTTGAGGGTTTGTGGTTTGTATTTTTGAGTTCGAACATTCTTGTTATTATGTAACTATATTTTGCTTGATTTGGGCTGTTCTAGTGGATTCGAGCTATATCTTAACGAATGCTCAACGGGAGATTAGATGTTAGAGGTGGTCGCCGAACCTTCGGGCCCTTGGGCCAAAAATTCCTTGTGTTCCTTCTTTTATTTCCTGCATTTACTTTGTGTACTTGGTTTATTATGGTTGAATCACAATCTAAATCGTATTATCTAGGACCAACACTAGTATCAGAGCTTTCTTGAAATTTTTTCCTTCACGCGATTTTTTTTGTAACTCTTCCAGGTTTGAAATTTTTAGATCTAACAGTCTCTTTGTTGTTTTACAGTGATAAAGATCCTTCGATTGAAATCTTGTGACATTTTCTGGTATCTCTTGATTACTTCACTTATTCTTGTAGCTCCGGTAAGCCTTTCTTAAACTTCAGCCTTTGTTTCTTTAAAATTTAGTAGTATCAACCTAGGGATTTATTGAAAACCCACTTGATTTACCTTTGTCTGGGGTTCCCTACGAGACCCCTAAAATCTGAAGGAATCAGGGTACGATCTAAGAAATCCATATAGGTTCTTGATTAACCTATTGTGCATATACTTGGTGTATATTGTGGTTTTTTGATTTCTTGAATTGATAAACATAAACTGTTACTGAGCTGCTATGAATTTTTTGATCTGTAAAGTAATCTTCACTCTATGTATATAAATCTTCTTGTATATCCTGAATTTGCTTATTGTTGTTTATTGTGTGTAAACACTTTGGTTGTGTACCTTTATTGGATATATTCTACTGTGAGTGATCTTTTAAAACTAAAACAATTTGTGGTCTCCTGCTCGTCATCTTTACTGAACACTATTATAACACATCTGCACAGCATGACTACTAAAATTGATGTTCAAAATTGGGATGGCAAAGGAGACTTTAGTGTCTGGAACCAGAAAATGAAAGCCTTTTTAATGACACTTAAATGTGCCAAAGCTCCAAGATGAACATAAAGAGGCTCTTCATATAGAGAAAGTCTTATCCAATCCTAAACCCTCTACAAAAGGCTTGAGTAATTTTACTCAAGTCAACTTCAACAAAAATAAAAACTTTCAAAAGAAGAAATGGCGAGATAACAAAGGAAAAGATAAGAAAGTGTATAAAGGAAAGACCAAAAATAGAAAATGTTACTATTGTGGGAAAGTTAGACACCTTATAAAAGATTATTTCAAGAAAGCTAATGACCTACGAAGTAGATCAAATCATGATAATGGCACTTCAGCCATTGCTGCTTCCTATAAGGAAACCAATGCTGATATTAGGGTTGCATATGTGTCATCTATGGAGATGTCTGATTAGAACTGGGCCTTGGACTTAGGCCGCTCTTTTCACATGAGTCCTATATCTGTTGGTTTTCTGATTTTACAAATCTTAGTGATGGTTTTTTCAAATTAGGAAACAGTAAGTCATGTCCTATCAAAGGAATTTGTAATATTGTTCTTAAAATGGAAAATGGTCAGGTTCTAAGGCTGAATCATATTAGGTATGTTTCAGCACTTAGAAGAAATCTCATTTCTTTAGGGGTTTTAGATGATGAAAGATACCAAATTGAGATAAAGAATGGTCTAACCAACAAAATCAAGAATCATAAACTCATTGTCAGTTCACCTAAGATAAATGGAATTTATACCATGAAACCTGAATATATTTTAATGGATAACTCTGTGAACTTAATGACACGGATTGATAAATCAGAATTGTGGCATAAAAGACTAGGTCACCTTAGTGAGAAGGGTTTAAAGCATCTTTTAAGAGTTGGTATTTTTGGAAGAGACGGTTTTCAGAAATCAACATTTTGTGAATACTGTATAATGGGAAAACATAACAAACTGCCTTTTAAAACCGGTCTCCATAAGTCTCAGAACATCCTTGAGTACATTCATAGTGGCATGTGAGGTCCTGCTCCTATTTCTACTGCCTCAGGTTTTAGTTATTACCTTCTTACAGTTGATGATTATTCTAGGATGGTTTGGATTTTCTTATTAAAATCAATGTCTAATACTTTCCTTACTTTCAAGGACTGGAACACTTTGATAGAAAATCAGACAGGTAAGAAAATTAAGATTCTGAGGACTGACAATGGGTTAGAATTCTATAATACTGAATTTGATCAGTACTGCAGCAGTCAAGACATTTTAAGAAACAAAACTGTGACTTATACCCCTCAGTAGAATGGGATTGCTGAAAGGATGAACAAAACTATTCTTGAAAGAACCAGATGTATGCTGATTAGTTTAGGCTTGCCCAAAATATTTTAGGGAGAGACAGTAAAAATTGCATGTTATTTGATTAATAGATGCCCATCTAGCTCCTTAGAGTATAAGGTCCCTGAACAAGTTTGGCCAGAATCTGTTCCTGACTATTCCTATCTAAAAACTTTTGGATGTGCAGCTTATGCTCATCAAACAAAGTCTAAACTTGATCTTAGGTTACAAAAATGTATTTTCTTAGGTCATGGAGAAAGTGTAAAAGGCTATAGACCAAGGGTTAAAGACTTTAGGGGATATAAGGTAATAATTAGCAGATCTGTTATCTTTAATGAAGATGTCTTTCCTTGTCTTAGTGATAAATCTAGAGGTGGTAATAGGCCGAACCTGGTCACTGAAATGTATTTTCTTAGGTCAAGGAGAAGGTGTAAAAGGCTATAGACCAAGGGTTAAAAACTTTAGGGGGCATAAGGTGATAATTAGCAGATCTGTTGTCCTTAATGAAGATGTCTTTCCTTGTCTTAGTGATAAATCTAGAGGTGGCTCGGCTCGGCCCATACTCGGACAAGCTCGGCTCGTGCTCGCACGAGCACGAGCATGAGCTCACGGTTCGTCAACCACGAGCCGAGCGGGTGCTTGGCTTGTTGGTTTTTGGGCGAGCTCGACTC
>CAIGRQ010249947.1:0-12102 GCA_903798375.1 Fraxinus sp. D2006-0159 | reverse complement strand
AAAAAAAAAAAAAAAAACTATTCGAGAAGGAAGACAATATGATTAACCAACATAAAAAGAAATAAATTAAAAAAATTGTGTCTTTTGTATTGTCAAGTTCTATATATAAAAAATTAAAAAAACTAAATTAACTATCACTTTTTTAGATTTTTGTTTAGTACACTAAACAACTTGTTCTACTTTAATCTTGTCGAGTTCAAAATACCAAATGGACGAATTGATAATTGTGAAATGACTTTGTGAAACTCGTTAAATTACGATTTTTTTTTAGTCACATTATTTTAGAAAAATGTATTCTGAAATAGTAGATTGATGGAGAATGTGTGGTTGAAAAAGAAGAAAAAATGTTTTTGAATGTTTATTACATCACCTTTAAAGAAACAAAATGTGATTATTACAAATTCAAGCAACTAATTACGATTTTTTTTTAGTCACATTATTTTAGAAAAATGTATTCTGAAATAGTAGATTGATAGAGAATGTGTAGTTAAAAAAGAAAGAAAAGTTATTGATATGATGAAAAATATTATTTTATTGAATAATTTGTGATTGAAAATGAATAGAATAATGAAAATGAAAATTTTAATGTGTAACAAACAGGGACTTACTATATACACTCACGTGTTGACTTTTCATTTTGCTCTTTTCCTTTTCGTTCAAAAGTCAATTTTGACAACAAAAAAGAAGAAACAAAAAGAAAGAAAGATAGCCTCTCCCCCACGCATGTCGTATGTGTGATTATGAACTGGTGGTGAAGGCTCGAGGGGTGGTGCTCGTGACATAGTTGGATGAGTCACTATGCTAGATCGGGGTTGGGTGGCCCGGGCAGGGTGAAAGCAAAAGCGGGACTCTTCACTCATGCTCAATAAACCTCGAGTAGTCAATCAGAATGTAGAAGAAACAAAATAGCAAACGAGCATGTTTGGCGAAAAAATAAAAGTTGTTTATCTTACAAGTATGGAACTGACAAATTGAGTGGATCAAAATTCATAACCCAACTTATAAGCAGTGGGACAGTTGTGTGGATTTTTGTCCATCTAGCTTATAAAGATAGCAACTTATGCCAAACATGCTCTGCCTACAAATATCAAAATATAGGCAATTCAACTTCGAAAAAAATAGAAGAGCTAATTGTTGAAACAAAGAGTTCATTTAAATATTTGTCTTACAAAAATAAATTAATTGGAATCCAGTACTTGATCATATATATTTGAACTAGTCAGGCTAGTAACCTGCAGAAGAGAAGGAAAAAAGAACTATAATCAACACCGACACCAACTCACTCACTGCTCCAAGTATCAGGTCTAGACAGTGCTTGACATGCAGTGTTAACAGGTCGAAGAAAGTTTTTTCTTCCTAAATAGAGTTCGGTACTGCCTAGTTCACCGTACCAAGGTAACAAGCAAATAGAACTTACAATTATGTAGGATTTGCTTTTACTAATCTGAAGGATTTGCACGACTCCCTCTACTGATTTCTTGCTTTCATCTTTTTCCTCTGCTTTCGCCTTTGTTCATGTAAACCTGGAGAAGTGAAATGAAAATGTTGCAGAGTTAGCTTCAGGAAAAAGGAATATTGAAGAAACATGATAGCAACAATGGGAATGATAGAGAATATAAATAACAAAACAACAATGCTGTGAAATATTGGTGTGCAGGAAGGATAAATGAGAATACGTTTTTTCATCTCTTTCCTCTTTCTTCTCAAGTCATCCATATTCTTTCGCTTTTCAGAAATCTCTTTCAGATCCAAGCATGTCTGAGAATAATTGACAGAGACCAAACTTTAGGTCAAATGAAAAGGAACAGAGCAACACATTTTTCTAATGAGAAAACAGGAATTTGATAAAAATATAAAATACATACGCAAAGGTAAAAAGAGCGAGTTGATATTTTCAAGACTCGTATAAAAAAGGAAACACATTTTTACCGCTGCATAACAACATAAGAACAGCAGATCAATAAAATCTAAATTTGGGACTTCCAGATAATTTCTCCAAAACGCCAATAATATAACACAATAAAAGAAAATGGGTAGGTTCTGTCGCATTACCTCTTTATTTGCACTCCTCAGTGCCTGAAGTGGTTCTACACAATCCTGACCAATAACTACCAACTTCCGCCTTTTATTTTCGCCAAAACTACTTGCTTCACCAAGTTTCTGCTTCGCCAGTTCTTCAAATTGATGTTGAAGAAGCGGTGAGACACCGGCCTAGGAAAGATTCAATTAAAAAATTTAAAACATCACATATCTCATGCATGAGGATTTGAAGTAGAAGAAAATAGAGTATGCTATGTTTTTCTTCGCTCTTATGGGGTATCACCTTAATCAAAAGTTTGATATAAAGACTGGCATAGGGTATGTGCAATAAAAAAGAATGACGAAATCGACATAGAGTATGATCAAAGGCCAGAATAGGGTCTCTTAAATAGATCATGCTTTAAATATTTATTATCTTTGTAAAACCTTTCCATGCTATCGAGACTAGACATAAGAGCATGTTGGGTAGGCTTAAAAGTTGCTTTTTAAGTAACCTTTTTTTCGTTTTTTGCCAAGCTTGTTTGAGGTTTTCCAAAAATTTCCTTTTTTTTGGATTTCCAGTATGAAATTTTCATTTTTGACAGTACTGTCAAAAAAGTTAAGTTCACTTTTTCAGATCTACTGCCATAAAAATATTTTTACTTTCTTTAAGATAGCCAAACATGTTGAAAACATAGTTATTAAACCACGTACACGGCTAGTGAATCAGTTGGTCAATTTCGTACAAACTAATTTTTCAACTAAAATGATCTTTCATTGATTTAACTTTCTACCTAGAGAATGGTGGTCATATTCCTAACAATTTTTATCAGTTTCAATCAATGGTGATGACAAAAAGTTATAAAATCTACTTTGGAATACACAACACGTATGATATTGAAGATAATAAGTCGAACTACATGACAAGTTTGTCAGAACAAAAAAAGAATGTGAACCCCTATAATACTTTAGTTTTAATACAAAAGTGAAACTTCAGCACTTTCATGCATATATACAAGTGTGTCGAGTGTATGCATGCACTTACCCCAGCCAAGTAGCGCTTTGAAAATGTTTTCGGTTGCAATGGCCGCGAAAGAAGTGTATTGAGCTCCTGTAATTTAACAAATAAAGGACAAAGCTTAGAATAATATTAACTATGGAAAAATTATATTTCATGCTGTCTGGTTTTAGAAAAGTCATATTTGAAAGACAAAATCAATCAAACTAGCAAATTATCATTGGTCAGGGGAGACCTGCTGCAACTTATTTAACTGACTTGACGTGGCTTTCTTTAGCCTGTGTTTCTTCACTCTCTCTTCTTCGCTATCATCATCATCCAAAACCAAATCAACTGATTCAGCATTGCGCTCCAACCAGCTTTTCTCGGCCTTTTCCTGGGACAAGAAAAGATCTGAACAATGAAACTATGCAGCATCTCAATAGCCTGATGTCAAGTTAAGCAGATCATAATGATAAACTATTTTTCTAGAAGATTAGCATCTCCCTTCTCTTTATAAGGGCTTAAACCACAACCCAAGTACGTATTTTATAAATTAAGGCTAATGGACTTTGATGTACTTAAGTATCAGGAGAGCTATCGTAGCATGTAGCTCAAAACAGGGAAAAATAATGTAAAATAGGCAAGAGAACGTGAAATAAACCACTGGCCTTATAGAAAACCCCACAGTTCCAACCAAAAAAAGGATGCAGTAGCATTCCAAACTGTAAGGTCTGTATAAACAATTGCACCAAGGAAAGGAAATTACAATTACCTGGGAATTCTTCCGACTAATCTTGTCTATTTGATGAGCAAGAGATAATCGTTTAATCACCTCCGGCATGTAAGACAGTTCAATAGGAAATCGCTGGAAACTCTCCTGAATAACAACCACAGACAATCATCGCACGTTTAAATTAAGAATTAGTAGCAGATTACCCATAAAAATATTTATTTATAATCATTTGGTTTGGCCATGCAAAAAAACTCGCAGACATAAATACAGAAAAGGGTGATAGAGTTTGAGTTCGCATGCAGATGAATGATAATTGACATTTAACATATACAATTTGCATGGAAGTAAAAGACTTAAAGATAACAACAAAAACTAAACACTAACATAGGAGTGGATAGAGTAGGAAAATAAAGGTGATATAAGTTCCTACTCGAGGAAAACTTGGCCTTGCAGAGCCCAATTACTCCCACAAACTACCCTTAGAATTCTAATAAAGGAAATAAGGTCCACAAACCTCTTCAAGATTCACTCCATCAGCGTGGAACATTTGTTTCTTCATAAGATGACAAAGGCAGCAGCAACACGATAGTCATATCCACACATAATGTTCAGTCAGTTCTTTTGACTTGTAAACTTATTGACTGGCAGTTGGGCAAAAATCTGTAAGGGTCCGTTTGATTGCAAAGGTAAAAAATGGGTGGAAAGAAAATGAATTTTAGAGAATTGAATTACCTAAAAATTGTTTTACTGGAGATTGTAATTAATTGTATTTGACTGGTATAATTTTTCACCCGAAAAATGTTGAAAGTTTGGTGTCCATTTGGTTTTGTTTTTCATGGAAATTGTCCATTAAAGTAATAATTTCTTTACCATTGGGTCTAGAATTTATTTCACTTGCCAAAAAAAAATTACCATACCGAATATCATTCGTTTGGCTTTGTTTTGCATTGAAATTGTTAATAAAAGTGATAAAAAAATTTTTTACCATTGGTCTAGAATTTTTTCCAATTGTCAAGGAAAATGAAAATCCACCTAAAAAAGGTGGGAAATCAATTTCAACGAATCAAGGAAAATGTGCACGTGTGAGAGAGTGAGAAATTGTTTTTGCAATCAAACATGTAAAAAGTAGGAAAATTGATCCATGGAAAATCAATGGTATCAAACAGGGCCTAAGGGTATAAAATAGACTAGAGAAAACATCCATTCATCCCTCAATCCAAGATCAAAACTAGAGATAAAATCAAAAGATCAAATCTCCCGTTTGCACGATGTCCACAATTAATGTCTTCATGGTATGTTCCTCACCAAAGTAATTCCAGTTTTTCAAGTTTCATACATTTAGTCGCATGCAGGCACATATCAATTTAGTCAAACATCAAGATATAATAATTTGGAAATCATGCTAAATAGGCGACTTTTCAACTCTAATTCAACTGCAGGTGGAGAGAGGTGTCACTATTTTAATACAAGTTAAGAAGATGTTCTTTAAAGTAGCCATGTCCTTGGATTTTCTGCTTTCATGTTCAACCCCATAGCCACTGACAATTTGAAAGCCTACTTTTGAGTTCACAGTGCATTCACCAAAAATCTGATTCTCAGCCGTACTTTATTTTGTTTCACTAATAATTACACTTTATTATGATTATAAAGCATTTTCTCCAGTCTTAAAGAACGAACTTTCTAACACCGTTACCTTTGCAAATGATTTGGATAGAGCTGCAAATTTAGAAGCATCATTTGGCGAAATTAGAGCAATGCTGCAACCATCAGAAAAGGCCCTAGCTGTTCTTCCACATCTATGAACATACACCTAAAATAAAAATAGCCGGTTTTAGAAGTGCAAACACTTGGAGAATAACCACAAAAGGAAACATTGACGATAACTTACTTCAGCTGAAAGTGGAAGCTGGTAATGAACAACTGTTCGGACACCGGGAATATCAAGCCCTCGTGCAGCCGCATCTGTAGCAACAAGTATGCCATGTTCAATTGCACGAAACCGGTCAATTGCCTGGCACAAGGCGAAAAATCGAACACGAGATGCATCAGAGAAAAGGGGAAATTCAATATAGATTTCAAACAAATACTTTGCCAAGACAACCAATTTAGTCAGAGGAGCAATATCTATGCTTCCATCTCATTCCCCAATATCAAGATGAAACTGTTATTCCTTCTATTCCATTAAGGCAGCCTCATAGATGTTAACAGCAAGTAGCAATCTAACATAATGCAGAGTATCTGTTATTAATATTATCCTCCTTGCAAGGAGGAAGAAATATAGATGTGCAAACATGATAATGTGCTGTAGCAAAATATCTTTAACATAGATAGATATGACATAAGTTTAAGGGTAAGAATAGGAAAATCACATCAAAAACTAACACCCACAAATTTGCATGTGAATCCAAACAATGACTTGAGATGTTGAACCAAAACAAACCTTCAGGCGTGCCCTTTGCTGCATCTCTGAATGAAGGGTCCAAATGTTAATGTTGAGGATGCGCAGGTTGGCAGAAATATGGCGTAAAGCAGCAATGGATGTACAGAAGACAATTGTGCGACCTTGTCCGTGAACACTTAAAATATAATATAAATAGGCATCTTTGTCTTCTTCCCTACACCTGCAACCCACCATGCATGAGATCTACCACCTTGGTTTAAGTCGATAAAATGGACACAAGAAAGATGTAAACAAGCAGCGCCATGTTTCTCACAATGAACAGAAAGATAGCACAAGTCATGCCAAAATGACGATATTGACAATAAACCTCCTATGCCAAAATGAGAAACGACGACTGCTGCTAAATAATTTTGTTGCACAGGCAACCCATTTAGGAAATAAAACAAAAACTCCAAAAAGAGAAAAAGACATACTCAATCACCGATTCCTCAAGCTTATTAGCCAGAATTGATGCATTCGTAAGGTCTATTATAGCAGTATTTGGCCTCATTCCTGCCCTCTCAGAAAGAGTTTCGAATGAATTCAGCCCATCAATTTTTTTTGAATTCACTGATCCACGCTTTAACTTCTTCCGGAAATCAGCAGATAGAGCGAGAGTTGCAGAAAACACAAAAGTTTGCCTTTTCTTTCTTTGGAGGCTTGAAACTGTCACACAATTCTGTGTATTTTGAGGTTGACTCTCGGTTGATCTATGAATGGGAAGCATGTCGATTATTGATTGCAATTCACGAAAATGACCGGATTCAATCATGCGATCAGCCTCGTCCAGCACAAAAAAGGACAAGGAATGCAACTGCAATAGACAATATGTAAGTCAGCATTATTCTTGTTCTTCAATTCAAGAAAATAGTGCTTACTACAAAAAATTTGTAATATGGACACACCTGCAGCTATCCTTACAAGTTGATTAGTATATCTTCAATGAATAAATTACTTCAAATTACATGGTACTTCAATCATAGATAAGTTAAGCTTTTAATTAGACAAGCTATCCACACAAGTTGATTAGTACACCTTTTGATGAATATAAATTACATCAAGTTACATGATTCACTAATAGATAAGTTAAATTACTAAGAGTAATAATGTAGCACAAGGATTTAACCACTTCAACATATAGCTGGTGGAAATGTGATGCCAAAGAAACGGACATTAGGCTGTTAAGAAATTAAGGGGAACAAACTTCCCCTCCTATCATTCATTCCCTTCTCCTACTGCCCACGTGCCACCCCCAACCTAAAAGATCACATAGGTGGCAGGCTGATCAGGGAAACTGGGGCTCAGAAAGGATTGAGGGATGAAGAAATCAGGTTGACTGACTGATTGTTGTAACAGCCCCTTATCCTCAGACTTCATAATTATCAGAATTTCAACTATCATTAAGCCCCCTACACAGATCTGCAGTATTAGATTTATTGTCGTTATTATTATTATTATTATTATTATTTTGCAAAACAATCCTCTGGCAAATGGATTCAAATTCCTCCTGGAACATGTGAAAAACTAGTAATACTTCCACCTAGCTCATACAGGCAATGAAGTCAGCAGTTACAACAAGGGAAATGTCATAATAGAATTCTGAGTCTGATTAGGAAGGAAGACAATTGTTATTAACCTTGTATGTTCAATATTTGTATGTTTCTCAATGCTAATGAGACAATGAAAAATTCCCGCCATACAATCAATTTCTGAAAATATAAGTCTAACCTCTACAAGATGAATTTCTCCACCTGACATAAGTTCCCACAGCCTCCCTGGAGTTCCAACAACAATTTCAGGCCTTGCTTTCAACAGTCTTTCCTGTTTTTCTGTTGACATTCCACCGACAATGGGAACCACGTGAACATTGGTGCCTTTTGCTACTTCCTTGAGATGATTGGTGACCTTGCATAGTAACAAATATTAATGCATTAAGTTATTGTAAAATTAAATGACATATTTTCCAAGTTTCGTAAAAAGTAGTTCAGAGAAGTATAATTTATGTTTCCAAAACATAATTATCTATTCCACAATAGTGCAAAGGCACCAAAGAAGCAATCATAATTACCTGAAGTGCAAGCTCTCTCGTAGGAGCAACAATGAGCGCCCGTAGAACACTTTCTGGGGCGATTCTCTCATTGGCCTCTCCTTTTTCTGCCAGAAGTCTCTCTACCTTTTCTCGTTCTTCAAGAAGCCGCTGTAAAATTGGCAAACCAAATGCAAGTGTTTTCCCAGATCCTGTCTCTGCGGCACCAATTACATCCTGTCGCACCAGCAGACTAGTGTCAATAACAAGCCATATTTCCCACCACTACATAATGTAATACTAAAACCAAACATTGATGAGAAACTTACCTTCCCTTGATGAGCGGCAGCAGGAATACATGCTTTCTGTATCGGCGTAGGCTCTTTGAACTTAAGCCTGTATATTGATTTCATAATTAAGGGATGAAGTCTCAGTTCATTCCATTCGTAGTACTCAGCATCATCAACTGGATCCTCTTCAACACCATCCTGGCCATCAATAACTGACACCAAATTCGTAGGTCACAAGATACTCGTTTAAGGCCATATCAATATCATAAAACGGTGAACAATCTAATTCTAATCAAACTAATCTTTTTTGACAACCAATGTTTTCCCAACATCATTACCGTTCTTAATAACAATACACTGTATGGCCAACTCACAATCACTTCCTATAATAGAGATGGAAATGAGGTAATTGCCAAATCTCCCTCATGAACATAGATCGAACTCATTTTAGCACACAAGGAGAAGTCTAATCATCTGAATCCAATTATGAAATTAATGAAGCCGGCCTTGAAGCTAGACCAAGAAGTAGATAACTCATTAGACAAAAAGCCTAAAACTATAGGTTATCAAACCAATTTGGAATACATAAAATGGTCAAGTTAGAAATCATAGAAATATTCACATGTCAAACTAGATAACACCATTCTATTAAATGCTTTTTATTTGTAACAGCAACACCTCCTTTTGATGGTAACAACAAATTAAAGTGATAAGAAAATCATAAATCATCAGTAGCGAACAGTTTAAGTTAGGAAAGTTCCGGAATTATAAATTTGTTGTTGCTAGTCAACAACCAATTGTGTAAATAATTAACTGCAGAAACATGAAGTAGTAGCGGCCTAGTAAAGCATTCACGGGGAAGTCAAATGGCTTGCAATTTTCAAGCTCAAAAATAGCAGAATAATTATAAAATTCTGCAGTTAACTCATAAACTACCAAGAATAAGCAAGTGCAGAACTCCAACTAAAACTATATGAAAACCAAATTTAAGCAGCTATTCACTAATATAACTACACACTTGCATCATATCATTTACAAGAAATCAACTTATGCTATCAAGATATTCCTAAAGACCACGCTGAATGAAAATTAAAATACCATACTTCAATTGCCTAAAAAAAATCTAAATAGAATGTAATACTAACCAGACACTGATTCTGCTGGTTCTACATTTTCCTTTAGTTTATTTGCTTCATCATTCTTTTCATGCTTGTTTTTCTTCTTCTTCCGTTTCTTCTTTTCCTTCTTCCGTTTCAGTTCCTTCTTCTCGTCCTCCAGTTCTTTTCCTCCATCCTTACCATCAGTTTTGCTGTCAGCCTCTCCACTAGAGCTGTCATTCTCATCACCTTCACTTACCTTTCTTTTCTTTGATTTTACCTTTCCTTTTACTTTCTTGTTTTCATTTTCAACATCAATTTTTGGAATTTCCAGTCCGTATTCTGATTCATCAATCTCTTCAAGAGTTAGAAAACCTGCATTTGTTAAAAAAATCAATAAAAGTTAAACCTCAATAACCAATAAGCTAACATTTATTTTACATAATAAGGGGGAAAAAGGAGAACATGCCTTTTGTGTTCTAGTTCTTAACATTACTTCTAATTACACGCAGTTCTAATTTTCTAATTATTTACTTGAATTTTCCATTTAAAGATAAAAACTAAACCAATCCACTTTGAATAAATCATAGAAATCAGAGGAACAGTTCTTCCTTAATCCTCCTGTCAAAACTTGGGGCTGAAAAATTCAAGCTTCTGTTTGTCTTGTGCACAACAACAAAATTTCAAAATCATGATAGTGGCATATATAATGTCATAATGCACTCAAATTGCTCCACTCCTTTTATTTCATAATCCCACATATTATTTTTTCTTACAATATATCCATAATTCCAAAGAACTCTTTTTAGACACAGTTTTACTTCTGCACCTCTAAATTTATAAGCACTTCCAAATCTTCATTGTGCTTATAATCGCCAGTTTCTAGCAATTAACTTTTTAACCTGAGGAACCTTCGTGCATTGCTGCTTCCCTATGTTGCTCTCCCCCACACCACTCCCAAAATCTGAAATCTTAGCTTTTCAACTGATAAAAATGAGCAAACTTAAAATAAATGCATATATTTAAAATTTTGAGCGAATAAGAACAAACTTTTTAAGATGAAAACAAACCCAAAGTGCACGTTTTTCTCAAATTTCTGAACTGAAATTCATAAATTTTCTAGGGGATACGATTAGATATCGTTTTACAGAAACTCAACAATGAATTGCAGTGGAGGAAGCTAATACTATAGTCTCTACCTCCTTCGAGTTCGTTTGAGCCAATGAATACAGAGTAAGGGTCGTAGTTGCTGCCATCATTTTCGGGGAGCGAGGAGTTCCATGGAAGTGAGTCTAATCGTTCGAGTTTCTTCTCCAGGTCGACTCGGACTCCCTTCTTCAATTTTCGCCTGGCTTTGTTTTTCTGAGAAGACTCGGACGCCATTGTTGAACTGTTGCACCGAAAGCCTCACAAATATTGCTGCTGAGGACAGGGTTTAAGGGCGTCTTTTGAGTTGGCTTGGATAGGCCCGCTGGAATGGGGGAATAAAGGGCAATTGACACAAGTAGCACTAAAAAATAAATTAATTTTGCATTAAACATGCGGAAAGTAGAAAAAAAAAATGGACCGTTACTTTCAAATGCGGGTCCCAACTGTGAGATAAATGGTCAATTATGGTAGCCGGCAACTGTTGAAATTTTTCTAAATATGAAGAATTAATACCAAACAAACAGGGGCTAACTTTTTAAATTTTTTTCCCCTTCGTGCTTACATTTTTAGATTTTACACTAGGCGGATTCAACCCCAAGAAAATTACTAAAAAAATTGTATTAGTACAAAATATGAATTTGTGTTCTCATTAACTTTAATGAATAAAGTTGGAAGTGTTTACTCATTTAATCGATTGTTATTATTTTCACCCAATAAGTTACTTAGTACTCATTTGAAGTAATTTTATTTATTTTTCTGACAGAAATATTTTAAAGCAAGCTACCTTAGCCTACATTAAATATTGATTTAAATCAAATTTAAGTCAAAATCAAATAATCAATATTAATCATATATATTATGGATTCCACAACTTTTTAACCACACATTTCAACGACTTTTATCAAAATTTACTAAAAGTCTAATTTTAATCCAACCATATAAAAGCTAAAATATATGCATGGAAATGATATCTTTTTAAAATCGATTTTATTTTAAATAATTTATAATTACACATTTTTTAAAAATAATTATTCACATTCCACGTATTTTTGGTACTTTTAACTAGTGTTCTGAAGAGCGTAAAGTGTGACTAGACGTAGAGGCCAAGTTTAAAGCATTATGAGCGTATGGGTAAAAAAACATTTTTTTTATTTTAAAATTTTTAATCATTGTAAAAAAAATCAATAATTCAAATAATACATACCAAACATTTAGAGTGTGTTTAGTAGAGATTAAAATCGGATTAAAATTGAAAAATTAGTCGTTATTGTTGACTTTTATTAGACGAGTGGGACCCAATAACGACTATATTTTCAATTTTAATTGGATTTTGAGCTCTACCAAATAG
>CAIGRQ010249866.1:0-22732 GCA_903798375.1 Fraxinus sp. D2006-0159 | reverse complement strand
ACATGAATTATTTATAACTTTACAAAGTTAAATTTAATTTAAATAAATAACAACTAAATGCATTTCTAATTACTATTATCAAATATTTATAGTATAAGTACGTTCCAACTAGGTTGGTACCTACTTTTACTATAATTTATATTTTAAGTACATCCCAACTAGGTTGACACCTACTTAACTATAATATTTAAATTTTTTTTCACGGGCTGCGGTTAACTGCGGCCCGTGAAGATGCAACCTGCGAAGT
Source organism: Fraxinus sp. D2006-0159 (assembly GCA_903798375.1). Taxonomy (NCBI): domain Eukaryota; kingdom Viridiplantae; phylum Streptophyta; class Magnoliopsida; order Lamiales; family Oleaceae; genus Fraxinus; species Fraxinus sp. D2006-0159. Next base: position 22,485 of record CAIGRQ010249866.1, on the reverse strand, counting down.
CCGCGGGTCACACCTCTTTGACCCTTGAACCGCTCGCTCGGGTCACGGGTCGGCCCGTCGTCTCGAGTCGATCCGGGCCGATTTTCACGGGTCTGACTGGCCCGTCCGTCTTGACACTTCTAATAACATATAAGGCGCCATTTTTTATTTTCAATTATGAGTATTTATCTATTTAGCTATTTATAATGGCATATGTATAAATACTTTTATTTTTCTTCCAAAATGTATTTTTACCAGCACCTAATACATACTATAAAAATATTATTATTTAAAATTTAAAGTTATAAAATATGGTATGCAAATTGTAAATTCACCCTCAACGTAGGACGTCTTTTGTAAATTTCCCTTTAAATAACACATCACATGCTTTTAATAATAAATTTTAAAGAATTATAAAATAGTTAACAAGCGAAATGTAAAGCAGGAGATAATTTAATATACAGGTTGTGATTTGTTATTCAGATAATAATATTTTGACCTTTTTAGCAATTCTCAGTGGCAATTTTGTAATTTTAAAACTAGAATATTTTCTTATTATCATCAAGTAAAAGATGGTGTGTAAAATGTAAATTTGCAAAATATGGTATCAAATTATAAATATATATTAAATGCACGTGTATTTTGTGAACTTCCTTATAATTATTGGGGTTAAAAAATCAAATAGTTATTGAACTTTGCACAATGTTTCTCATCGACCATTAAACTTTGAAAGTTTTTCAAATGGTCAATGGGCCATTAAACTTTAAGTTTTTCTGGTGGTTGCCAAACTTATCAAATGTTATCAAATTAGTCATTAAATTTTAAAATTATTTCGAATAGTTGCTGATATTATCAAATCATTATCTCATCTATTACTCAATAACACGCCGTTTGAAAATTTGACAGATTTGTTGATGGGGCAAACAGAAATGCTGATGGCACACTGTCATTAGTTGATGACTAATCAATCAAAACACGCTTTCATATATTGAAAGTGTAAAAAATGCGATCGAATTTTAACGTTCACGTGTTTTATTTTTCTTATATGTATTTTTATTTAGTATTTTTTTTTATTATTCTTTTTCTATTTACCACAATTTTATAAGCTCGTTTTTATTGTTTTTTTGTCAACTAATAACAATAATGTGCCATGTTAGCATTTTCCCTTGTCACGTTAGTGAGTCGGTCAAATTTTCTAACAATGTGTACTGGGTGATGCATGAGATAACAATTTGATATGTTTGGTGGTTATCCATTTTTTTTTTTTAAAGTTTATGGCCAATGGAATAAAGATTAGATAAATTTTGTGACTATCTAAAAGTTTTTTAAAACTTAATGGCAATTGGAATAATAATTTGATAAGTTTGATGATTGTTTGAAAAACTATTGAAGTTTAATAATCAGTGAAAAATATTGTACAAAGTTCAATGATTATTTGGATTTTTAATCCAATTGTTCAAGGTTTCATAATTTTTGTTATGTTGACCTTCGTCAAATTAAGAATTCATTAAAATAATAGGAATCAGTTTATATCTTAAAAATTTGAGTTTAAACCTAGGCTAAGATCATCATTTCAAGGCAACAACCTCTAGCTTAGCTCAGTATAACTTCTAGCTCAGCTCAACTTATCTTTAGAGAGAGCGAGAGAACTATTGCCGTCATACATGGAACATTATCATTACACTTTGATTTCCCTCACCCCAAGGATGACATCATGTTTTTATCTAATGCATTCATTTCAAAACATGCGGAAATCAAATTGTGAACAATCACAATTTCTCAATAATTATTTCTCATCTCAACTCCATCATGGAATATGGAGGACGACCTCAACAGCAAATCAAAATTAGGTCAACGACACACACATTAGGATCGGCACTGTAGTCAATTTCATGTAAAACATGCCAATTTGCCTATTTTCTCCTATAAATTAGGTTGTAATGGGGGACTCATGTTATTATTTCAGAACAATTCACTTATTGTAGCTTAAAATACCTTTTACAAATCATTAATAAGCTTGAAAAGACTGACCTAGTTATTTTTTAACTTCAACATGTTATTTTGTCACATTCAAGATAAAAGGGAAATTGAAAAGAACCGTCTCATCAAATGCAAGGATGCATTCTCTCTCTTCTCTCTCCCACCCAATTAATTCCTAAATTAGATCACCTTTTTTCTTACTGAAAAGTGCATTTTTGTGCACTTATTAAGGCCATATTACTAAATTTTTGTGTCGTTTTAGTATTTGATTTTACTTAACTTAGGTTAATTTTATTTTATTTCAGTTTTGGACCTGTTTCTAAGCAATTGGAAAAAAAAAAAAAGAATGATCAATTGGCCAATGAATGGAAGTTTGGGGACTAATATGCATTTGAGTAACAGTTGAAGCACTAAAAGTTGAAGTAATTTGATGTGAAGGACCAAAATGGATGAAAGAATGAAAAAAATGGCTGAAAGGAAATTTCATGAAGTTTTTATAACCATGTAGCCGCCCACTTATATTGGTCGAGCGGCCGTCCAACCCTAAACTTCAATAACATGGACCGTTTGCTATGCCTAGGTAATTACCCCATTTTCTATTAGGTGCCCGACCAGGCTAAGTCGGGAAAAAATTCTGATTTCCTAATATGATTCCAACTCTTATGGTTATGCTGTCAGCTAAACTCCGAGAATGTAACCACTATTTATGACCTAATATGGCTTCTAAAGATTAGTTTAGTAATTTCAAGATATTAAGATTGTTCCTCGAGTGTCGTATGTGAATCATATTGGTGAATTCCTTGAGTTGAGATCTGTTATTCAATTTGTTGTCTACCCAATTAATGATTGACGTGTCATTTTAAATTAACATGTTACTAATTGGTGGATTTGTCGTGAGATTAATGAGAGTAAATTTGATATGGCATATTAATTTTAAAATGTTATGTTACTAATTTAGGTAACCAAACAATTGCAAAAATTTGGTTGAAGCGATTGGAGACTTATCGAAATAAACTAATATTCAATCAAATTTCATGTCTCGAATGCTATTATCCGACACCTCTAAATTTTACTATAATTATAACATTTGTTCTTGTCAATTTATTCATTACATCAACTTCCCTCTTAATTACTCATTCCATAATATAGATGCTCAAATAGACTACACTAATAAAATCTCTGTTAACTTTTATACTATTGCTTGCCTAAATATCTTCAGTTGCTTCAATTCATTTAGCACATTCTTTAACCATAACACCTTACAAAATTTGATATTTTGTTTTACAAAATACTCCCAAGTATATCATATCATTCCTTTACGATTTGGATTCAAGAATAGGTCTGTTTGAAACCACGAAATCGATTAGCAAAATTCTGTATATGTCATATATTATGTTAGTGCAACCACAAGATTTTCCACTAACGAGCAACAATTCACAGCAAACAGAAGTCGATGGATAGACTAAGCATCCATTAATAAAGCTTTGTTACTCCAGCCTAATGCCTGTGCAGTACAAGGCCACAAGATCAGAAGCATAAAAGTGGACCAGGGGAAGCACGAAATTTGTTCGAACACGAACATATTTTAATTTTAACGAGTGATACATTATTCAACATTTAAATTTAAAGCCAATCCTTCTAGCCTACATGTCGATTTAGGAATTTTGAAAGACGTCCAATAGTACAAATACATTCCTTTAAGATTTGGATTCAAGAGTATCACTGTCGATCAATTAGAGAACATAAGTCGCCCCAGAGAGAGAGAGAGAAGCTTGTAGTATAATTGAAATAGTTTTGAGAAAACAGGTTTTCCTTTATCCCTAAAATTAAATAAGAAATTCTCAGGAATACTACTAACAAAATTTTACTTACCTATTTTCATCTTTCATCTTACTTTTTAAAACCTTGATTTGTTAAGGGATGACAGCGGACCAGAATATTAAAGCTCGAGGTTTCACTTTAAAAGGTCAATTTTAAAGGAGTAGCTCAAATTTTTATCCATTGGTTAATATTTCGGTACTTAACCTATGTACTGCGAGGAGAGGCAAGGCACAGACGGAGCAAAGCCAAGATCACCCTTTCCATCTTTGCCCTATCCACCCAATCCCTACTTTTGCCCCAGCCCCATAGTTATTTTTCCCGATGGGACGAGAATTAAAATATCGCTGTCATGGAAATGCAACTCAAGATCTTCAATCTCGTGCCATTCCTGGCTCAATTTATGTCAACCGAATTAAAAACCATTAATTGATTTCTCAAACCCAAAAATCAATTACTATGGTCGCCCAATTGACTAACCAACAAAGGGTAATGGTGGACGAAAGGTATCACAAAGATGAAGAAGAAAGGGAGAGATTTTGTCACGATTTCACCAAGAAAATAGAAGAAAAATGACTCTCTCAAAAAGCCTTGCAAACACAAAGTGCTCTCAAACAGGAACCACGGGCCAACAATAGTGAAAATGGGCTAATATAAGATGGGCCAACAAAAGACAGTGAGCTAACAAATTTCAGAGGTCGTCCAACTAGAAAATGGGACACGAGCAATACAAATTAGTGGAAATTACACAAAATCAGAACTTTAAAAACTCAATTTCAAATTTCAAATATAAACTTTATTTACAAAAAAATCAAATATTAATTCATCTCTATCTAAATTATAATTACCCAAACCCTAAAAATCACAAATCATTTATCACATCTTCATTCTCTCTCTAGCATCTTCTTCTCTCTCTCCTCCAAGCACCGGCACGGCATCGGTGTTGTTAGCGCCATTGTAGCAGTCTCCCTCTTTTCCCCCTCCTCTTTCTCTCTCTTTTCTTTCCCTCGCAAGGTTGTCGTCGTCGAAGATGACAGTGGAGCTGTCGCTGTGAGCAGCGAGCGACGTTCCCTGCAATCACCGGCGACGATGTTGTGAACGAAAACTTCATGATCTGTCTTCGTCTTTTTCTTTTTGTGATGATGTGTGCAATGGTTTCCAATCTGTAGGTTTTTTTCTGGTTGTTGGTGGTGGTTGTTTTTGTTGGTGGAGTGGTGCACGCATTGCGTTGTTGTTGTTGTTGTGGCGGTGACGGTGATTTTTGTTGGTGGTGTGGTGTGGTGTAGGCAACGATGGTGGACATTGTGGGCGTGCTATTAGCATCGTTGTAGAGCGTGGTGGCTTGTCTTGAGCGTGGTGGTGGAGGTATGTTGTGGGCGTGGTGGTGGATCTATGGTTTTAATGGTGGTTGGGTGGTGGTGTGGTGGTCGGTGACGGCGATGATGGTAGGGTTGTGAATTTTTTTTGGGTTGTAGGATGGGGTGGTGGAGGTCCTGTGGTTTTAGTGGTGGTGGTGGTGATGTCGATATTTTTTGATGATGGTTTACTGTCGGGAGGTGGTGGTGGTTCCGGCGACGGGGTTTCAGTTGCCATATTGTTGGTGACAGTGGTGAGGTGGTGGTCACAAGTATTGTTGGTGGTCACATATTATTTGGTTGCTTGTGACCATTAAATTCATTAATCAGTGATCCATAAACAATATTCAACCAATGAAAAAGATAAATTGTGAAAAAAATAATGTGTAACCTAAAAAAATTATTAATTTGTGACTATCTATTAAGTTATAACTTATATTATTTGTGATTTGTGATCGATAAATAAATCGTGACGTATATATTTTTTATTTATGACTAATGAACAAATTGTGACTTATAATTTTTTTTTAATTATGACCGTTAAATAATTTGTGACCTATAATATTTTTGATTTGTGACCATAATATAATTTGTGACGTTTCAATTTTTGATTTGTGACCGATGAGCAAATTGTGACTATAAAATTTTGGAATAGTGGCCGTAAAATAATTTGTGACATAAAATTTGTGATTTGTGATCAATTAATAATATGTGACAAATTATATGAAATTTATGACCAAATTAATATATTTAATTAATAAAATATATGTGTAATTGATTAATTTATAAATAAAATTTAAAAAAACATATAAGATTTGAAATTTTAAACCTTAATATCTTAAATTTGAAACGAGTTAAACTTAACCCTTTATTTATGAATTTTTCCCTACAAATTAATAGTTGCTTCCAATGACCAAATTGGTTTCAAGTTCGAGCCAATTAATTGTGATGCTGAAAAACATTTAAATCTTCGACCAAGGCCTACTGAAATTAATTCAACCGTTTTAACATTATTGCCCGAATGTATTGGATATCAACAAAATCCAACAATCTTCACTTAATTATTTACTATTTTTATTTTTTGAGACATAAAAGTAAAATACAACAAAAATATTTGAGGGTAAGATCATATTCTTAGTTCTCATTCATTCAGAGTACCTAACAGGGTGCGAACTCGGAACTCCTCGCAGTTCATGATTGGATAATTTGCAATCCCTTTATTTTAAATATATAAATTTTCACCATAAATAAAAATCTTATTTGGTATAGTTTAAAATTGATAAAAATCTAAATAAAAAATAATCACATATTATATGAATTGATAACTTTTATTAACTTTTTAATCAAATATTTATCAACTTTTTATATCATAAAAATCTTTTTTAGATGCAGGGGCAAAAAAGTGGAAATGGTTCAGTGATTTTGTGGTCCTGTCTTATCCAACTTGGTAGTTCAACGACCTTTGTACAGTTTTGGATTAATCATTCCAAATCGATAGTTCTAACTTCAAAGTTGAAACCAGCAAAGATCAAGAAAACTATTACAAACCCAGAGCAAAAATGGCTGAAAATGAAAACCCAATTCGTTTTGGAATCATGGGATGTGCAGAGATAGCCAGAAAAGTCTATAGAGCCATAAAAATGGCTCCCAATTCCACTCTTCATGCAATTGCGAGTCGTTCAATCGACAAGGCAAGACAATTTGCCGTCAGAAACAATTTATCGAAAGAGGTGAAAATTTATGGGGACTACAATGAATTACTGGATGATGTATTTGTGGAAGCTATTTACATGCCATTGCCCACTAGCCTGCATCTAAAATGGGCAGTTTTGGCTGCTCAAAAGGGGAAGCATTTGCTTCTGGAGAAACCCTCTGCGCTAAATGTTAAGGAGCTTGATAAAATACTGGAAGCATGTGAATCTAATGGGTTGCAGTTCATGGATGGAAGCATGTGGTATCATCATCCCAGGACTGCGAAAATGAAGGATGTTCTTTCTAATTTGGAGCTCTTTGGACAAATCAAAGCAGTAAGTTTATATGCATAATTAATTAGTCGTGATTCGTTTAGCATGAGAATTGTTTACAGTTTTCAATTTCCAATCAATTGTTACTATTTGAGTTGAATTTGATTTTCTGGAATGGATCAGGTATATCATATTGTTGATGACATAATTAAATAACTAAGTTTGTCTCCTCTTTTTAACAGTTTAAGCTTATCAGTAGCCATGAAAATTAGCTCGTCTCAGGCCTTTTATGGAAGAAAAATAACAAAATTTACTGTCCTGGCCTGTGCCTTATCAGTGTGTTATTTGGGGGTACTCTATTTTCTGAGAAGGGAAGACACAACATTACCTTCTTATGGATTGTAAAAGAAGAATAGATCTATAAGAATTGATATTGAAATTTTACTTGGTGATGACTACTCATATCCTAGTTATCCACAGCTCTGATAGGTGAAAGATTTTCCGACTTGGTTCAAGGTAATTTGAAACTATGTTAGTGGTGATCAAGTAAGAAGTAACACAGCAGAGTTCACTTGTGCTATTATAGTGATCTTTATTTCAGTGGCCAACATGATACGCGTTGATTATGTACGGTTAATCAATTGACGCCATGTCTTTTTATTGTTATCAGATCCACAGTTCATCGTCTTATACTGGAACACCTCAATTTCTTGAAAACGACATTAGAGTAAAACCAGATCTAGATTCCCTTGGTGCACTAGGAGATGCAGGGTGGTACTGCATTGGTGCCATATTATGGTCTATGAACCAAAAACTACCAACAACAGTCACTGCTCTACCTGCCATAGCCCGAAACTCGGCTGGGGTCATCTTATCATGCAGTGCCTCTTTATACTGGGACGAAGAAAAAACTGTAGCAACATTTTACTGTACCTTAATCTCGCACGAAACCATGGATTTGGCTGTATATGGTTCTAATGGGACGCTTCATGTTGAAGATTTTATAATCCCTTATGATGAGAGTTCTGCGACATTTAGCTTTACATCTGGGGCTCAGTTTTTGGATCTTCATATTGGGTGGAATGTTAAGCCTCAAGAAGTTCAAGTTGCTTGTCAGTTACCACAGGAGGCGACGATGATTCAAGAGTTTTCCACGCTTGTCAAGGGCATAAAAATTTCCGGACTTCGACCAGATAGCAAGTGGTCCAGTTCGACTAGAAGTACACAACTGGTGTTAGATGCAGTAAACAATTCCATAGATATTGGTTTTAAACCTGTTCAGATGTAAGCTGACATTCTCTGAACTGGTTTTTAAAGCTAATTTCATAACAAATTTTGATGCTAAATTTGGTTGAAATGTGCTGTCATTAACCTGTATTCGGCTTCTTTTGAATTTTTTTTAGATTCTTATTACTTCTATAGTATTTTCATATCCAGAAATACTAAGAATATGCAAATCCAGATGTTTAGTCACCACAGAATTTGGTGAAATTATCGATGCTTTATGAGTAGAAAAGGTGAGAACATAAGAAACAGTTCAAGGAGGCTTCTGCAAATATCTGTAAAAGCATAGAACCCATAAGGTTGTCAAGGGGGTCTAATTCCTACTTTTTACTTTCTTTTGAATTCAATTCCTACTTTTTACCTGCATCAAACTATGACAAGATAGTTGATACAGAACGGTTCTTGATTACCGGTCAGTATCACAGTACTAATAATAGTAGGTCATTACTTCAAATGAAACCGAAAGTAACAATGGCCCAATGATGATTAAAAAGAACGTAAGAATAGACCAAAAAATGGATTTTGTTAGGTAGACTCTATAAATGTTTACGCCTATTACGAAGATTGTACTTCTTTGTAATTGAACTGGTTTCAAGTGAATTTTCTCCAACTTCCTCTGCAACTAGGAAGTCGGGGTCCTCTGATTTGTCTACATCTTCTGGTAACTCACAGTCAACCCATAAAGACCAGTTGATGTCACTATCCTCATCCATGTCCAATAACGATTCTTTGTTGCTTTGCAAGCCATTAATCTGCTTTGCAAGCCATTAATCTTGTCCATTAGTGTTAACAGCATCTGATGGTTTAGCATTTCATAGTCTCTGCATAATTTGCAAAATATTTGTTAAGACATAATATATAACGCATCACATTACCTGAAAATAACATGTAACATCTTCTACCTGTATGTGTTAATGGCATACAGAAGTTGGATTGCGGCTAGAACCAGGAAAAGTGATCTAAGAGAGGTTATTATCCATCCCATTTGTTCTATATCATATGTTGCACGGCGAAGTATGATTAGCTCGATAACAAATGTGACACATAATCCTGCAAACAAGAACATTTAGGGAAGTCAAAATGAACTGATATCTTCAAGTTTTGCTTCAATTAGATGTGTGATACTTACCTATATAGAGCCGGGGTCGCACATTGTACGTTTGCTTCATACTAGTAAAGATGTAGAGCAAGAGGATTATTAATGAATAAAAGAAGAAAGCTTTAATTGCTCGAGATTCAAGAAGCAAAGCATTATGCAAGGCAAAAAGCTTGTCTATTGCTATGAACATGCTGGCTTGCTTCGATTCAAAAAATTCCTGTAATGAATGGTGAAATTTGAGAAACACTGTGAAAAAACTCGAATATTTAATTACTTTTAAAGAGGATGTCATTGAAAAATGTCAGACCTGAGCTGCTAATATTGTCTTTGAATTTGCAACTAGGCTATCATGAGCCTGTTGAAGTTGTTCTTGCCGTCGAAGAAGCTCCTCTTGTTGGTTCTTCCCAAATTCAGCCAATTGTTGCAAGGTATCCCTTTTAACATATGAAAATGGTAGTAAGTGCATACGAATTCAATCCAGGTTTTAAAGCTAATATACATTATGATACAACACTTCTCTATATATTTACCTGTTCTCTTCAAGTGCTTGAGACTGAAATTTAGTAAGAAACTGAAGACCGTCGAGTGCTGCTGTTTGAGCATCCAAAAGTTGTTTTTGTTTATCCAAAGATTTTCCGGTCATATTCTCAATATCGTCAGCTTTATTCTGCAGAGTCGACATTTTTGTAAACATTTCCTCTCCAACTTTACCAATCTCCTTCTCTATTTCTACCGTTTCATCCCTTAAGTTATTTATTTCGATGCCCAAATTATCATAAGAATCATGAAGCATTGATATCCCTGCATCTAGGTCCTCTTTCATTTTCTTTTGACCTTCACTTAACTCTATCTGCGAAGCTGCTATTCCCTTGGATTGTTCATGGACTACCTCTGTGTACTTCTTCACGACATTTACATGATTTTCAACATTTTTTGATGTTTCTGCCACCTGTTGAGTTTGGATGTCAATGGAAGCCAAAGAATTATGAATTTGATTCGAGTTTTGCAATAATTCCTTCCCTTGTTCTTCAATGTTTTCGAGTTTTTCTTCTGCATACTCAGCAGATCTTTTCAATTCGTTTACCAGTCTCTCAGTTTGATGCTTGAAGGCATGAATCCTGCAACATTATTTAAAATATTAACTCAAAAATGGGAAAAATAAACAAATCTAGAAAATTTCTTTCCAAGCTTTTTAAGAAAACGGAAACTTACTGTAATTGATGACAGATTGTATTAATTTGAAGAAAAAACTCCAAGAAAACTTTATGTGAATCATCAGTCAATTTCTGAAGGCATTTCTTCATGGGATTTTTTCTTGAATCACAAAGAGGAAAGGCAGGCCGTCCAGTATGCTGTTGAAAGCAATCACTGAGATCCCAAGCCAGTTTATGCTTCAATTCTTCCTCTGCAACAATCTTCGAACATCCTGCAGATAAATCTTGGTACGCATTCAGCGAGCAAGATTTTGATGTACGCATAGCTAGTTTAACACTCTCGACCATATTCATTCCCTTTTCGTCGTTATCTAGAGTTTGAATGGCAAATTCAGCACCAACTGCATTGGAAATCATCTGATTCTTTAAAGGGTCATAAGTTTCTTCATTATTAGAAGAAAACCACCAACCTCCCCATGATCCATGTACTAGTGATATCAAAATCAAGAACGAAATATACAGATGTTTCATTGCAGTATTCTATTCTTTCAAACAATATAACCTGCAATACACAATATTACATTGCTTAAGTTGAATATATATATATATTGATGCGTATGACTATTTTGTCTGTGCTTTCAGGCTTGTAGAACACAATTTTGAGACTTGGCGCACAAGTTATGGCGATGAAGAAAAAAAAACAGGATAGAAAGTGACATTCTGAACTTTTTCCTGTTATATTTAAGTCAGGATCAGGGGTTACTATTTCTATATCATTATTTGTAAAGATTCCATATGAAACGGCTAAAAAAAGCATGTAATTTATATTTTGATGCTTAATCTTCCAAATTTAAATACTTACCTTTTTCTGGACAGATATGCACTCCAAATAATTTGGCTGGGAATAACAAAGTAAAAGAATGGTATCCGTTTGTTTAAATAAACAGTCGTTATAGTTTGGCGGGTGGCGTTTCAGTTTCCGTTACAGAAAGGTGTCTTTTTGAATCCAAGGGTCATCTAATTTACATTTTTTCTTTTTTTCTTTTTTAAAAAACATAAATAATTAATTTTTTTTTTTTTCAAAAATATAAATACGCAAAACTTTTTTTCCTTTTTTTTTTTTTTTAACTAATAGGGTTGCTTATTATAAGTTAAACGGAACGTGGATTTGTTTCTTGATTGAACTTGAAGGAATCAAATGCCTCGTTCACATGTCCAATTTACCATAATGGTTTTAGATGGGGTAAATAGCAAATAATGTCCTCACATTTCACTATTATTATGAAAAACGTCATTATCTTTAATTTTTTTGGCATTTTCACCATTCATCAAAAGGTCTTTTTCATCAATTTTCTAAATTAAAATTTGTGAAATGACGAATGAGTCCCCAAATAAACTATGAAAAATGTAATTAGCATATAATGTCTCTATCTTTCACTATTATAGCGAAAAACTTCCATATCTTTTAATTTTTTGGTATCTTCACCCTTAATTATATATTTGATTGCGCAAATAATCATTTTTAAACAAAGAGCTCTAAAATGATGGATATACAATCCTATTTAAACAAAAAAGAAAATTAAAGATTTTTTTAAATTTCTAATTATAATTTATTATGGGATTCGTTTGCACTTTTCATAAAAATTTGGAACTATAGTTGCAATTAATTCTTTAGCTTTTTTATTTAAATATAATGGTATATTTATCATTTCATGGATCTTTATTGAGAAATTGAATGAAAATGGATAGAAATGATGATTTGCGTACTTGAATGCGTAATTAAGGGTAAAAATGTAAAAAAAAATAAAAATAAGAAAGGTGGACGTTTTTCGAAATAATAGTGAAAAGTAGGACATTATGTACTAATTGGCATTTTAATAATTTATTTGGGACTCATTTGCGCTTTTTAAAAAATATCTAATACTACTTAATTTGCCTTAGTGTGATTTCCATCTACTAGAGAAATTTCATCAGTAGCTATGGGCATCTCCAACAGCTCATTTGCCTCTAGCAAGAGGTAGTCATAATTATTCTAGCCATGGCGGTGGTTGTAGCGATGATGAAGTGCGGTGGGATTTTGATATAGTTTGGGTTGAGGTGTAGAAATGAGGGGGATACAGATGAAGGTAGGCATGGGAAGGTTGGGGAAGATGAACAATAGTCTTTTTTTTAAAACTATTTTAATTGTTTTATTATAAAAATTGTAATTATACCATTTTACCCCTCATTTAATTTGTCTATTTAGGTCAAAATCGTAATTACATTATTGACTAACAGCATTATGGATGGAATCAGTTTCTTCCCAACCTATTTGACTCTCTAGCCGCAATTGTTTAGGTGGTGTTTCGAGATTGAAGAGATCGAATTCCTCTCGAGAGCACACGATAGAAAGATATGAACTAGATAAATAGAAATAGAAAAGAGATGTTTCCAATTCATCAAAATTATAATAAGCTCATTAAGGCGCTCTTCCTTACTGGATAATGATTGGCTACCTAAGGCACATCTGCAAAAATGAAATATTAGGGTGTAATTTGCAACAAAATGAAATATTTGGGACCTCAACTGCAATTTCTCCNGATAGAAAGATATGAACTAGATAAATAGAAATAGAAAAGAGATGTTTCCAATTCATCAAAATTATAATAAGCTCCTTAAGGCGCTCTTCCTTACTGGATAATGATTGGCTACCTAAGGCACATCTGCAAAAATGAAATATTAGGGTGTAATTTGCAACAAAATGAAATATTTGGGACCTCAACTGCAATTTCTCCTTTTCTTTATGCAGCCCCTCCTTGACAACCATTATTCCAAACTCTTTTTTTTACATATTCATTTTTAATCACACATTTACACAATAAAATACTCAACATATAAAACTAAGAGCTTGTTTGGTGGAGCTAAAAAGTGGATTAAAATTGAAAATATGATCGTTATTGGATCTCACTCGTCTAATAAAAGTCAACAATAACGACTAATTTTTCAATTTTAATCCGATTTTAATCTCTACCAAACACACTCTAAAGTAATTTGTGTCGTAGTGGAGAGGAACTCACTACTNACACACTCTAAAACTTCTCCCTATTTTTTAACCACATATTCTCTTAAAAATCACTACTCAAAACTCTATTTTCTACAAAAAAAAAATGATTATCAAATGGGGCTCAATATTATTGACTTGCCATTTACAATGGTCACACGCTTCTCTGCGTCACATGCCTATGTCTTGTGTTTAGTACATGTGATTTCTAATTTTCTACGTCTTCGTCCAAATGAATTTAATTATTTGCAATGCAAGTCTTGTTAAATCATAATCGTTACAGTTTATCCCATTCTTATTTTGAAGTCACCGAAGGGATTTGATCGGACCTAATTGAACCAAACTCCAATAAATAAATCTTAACTCATGAACTCAACACAGAATTAAACAATTCTAATATTACTCACTAAGCATTACTAGTTTAGTATGCATCCTTTTAGATCCAGCAGGAAATTGCTATCATAAATGGATCAACACCACTACAACAAATACTAACAGAAGGAAGATGAATAGTTGTTAACATCTAAATCCATTCAAATTAATACCAATTCAAAACCAAGAGAATTGAAACTATCTATCCAAATTACAACAACGATCTATAATCCAAAGCATCGACCCGATAATTGGAGAGAAAGCGATTATCACGGATTGATACAGATGATCTACTCTTGTGAGGAAGCTCAAATCATCTTCCAAAGTTCTCTAATATCCATGGGTTGTGAAGTTGGACACCGCACTGTAGATTCTTTTCTGGCAGTAGACGGATAGTATTTCTACACAATGAAGCCATTTCAGTCTAGTATACTATCCAATGAAGCCATTTAAGTCGAGCAAACATCTCAAAGTCGGAGTGTGAGATCTGGTGTAGATTCATCTCCGTCCAAAGATGTATTAGTCTCGACAAAATTCCCATTTGAAGATCCAACCTGTACAAATAGTGGATGAGAAATATTTTCAGTAGATACCTGATGAAAACTACCAGGCCATAGCATCTTTGAATGATCATCCTCCATGTATATAGGCTGACTTGGGTAGCCAGTTTCAAATCTTGTGGTAGCTCTAAATTCTAGTGGCCTCATTGGTGGCAAAAAGCTGTGATGCACTGAAGAATGCTCTTTTATTCCTAGACATCGGGATAGAGACCCATGCAAAGGCAGAGATGCCATAGTAGCACACCTCTCGGAAAAAATGCCCATTTGTGTAGCCCTTTTAACCAGATTCCTTTCTCGCTTATGTGCATTCTGGTGACCCCCAAGTGCCTGTGAACTGAAAAATTTCCGTTGGCAGAAATTGCATGAAAAGGATCGTGAAGGAATCACTTCTTTAGTTTGTGTTGTGGGTTCATTACAACTTCCACTTCTGCTAGATATTTGAAATCCCATGGATTTGTTGTAGTCTAACTGATTCTTGTTTGATCGGAAGTTGAGAGATAAGTCGGGGGAGGTAGATTCTGAATTCAATCGAATGTTTACTCGACCCAATTCATGCCTGAAGTCAGTAAGTCTATCTTGGATTGATATGTTGGAAGCAACTTGGCTACTAACATCAGAATCATTCTCTGTGTAGGGCTCTTCTTCAAGATCAAATTTTTGGGATTTCATATTTCTGTGGGTAATATGATCAGTTCATGTATGTTGTCAATAAGAAAAAACCAGTATGCAGCATTCTGAGTGCCAGCCAACAGCTTGAAGATGTTTTTTTTATCTTCCCTGCATATAATGGATATTTAAGATGTAATTGAATGAAAAAGGAGGAGTAAAAACTATAAATGTAAAGAAAACAATCTGTAGGTCCAGTGATGCAGTAATCACTTCACTCAGAATCAAAAGCAATGATTTTGAGATAAGATAAAATAGCACAAGAATGGGGACATCTTCATTACTAAACATTTCCCGCTCCACTACATTTTTGAGGGCAACCATCACTTTCGAGAACATAATTGCTGTTGCTTGGTATTTACAAAATCAGTGGATCTCTGATGCCACACTAATAAATGCCTAAACCTTCATCCTGTATAAAAGATTAGTTAATTTCTTCTACATATGATAAGGTCTTCTTGTTTTTCAAGTTTCTAATCTCCAATTGGCACCTCTCATGAAGTTACTTTACAAGATAAAACAATCTGAAACTTGACGTCAAGTAGCTTATTGCTTCTAATTATACTTGTAAAAATAATACCACCCAATCAACTAATTGTTTAAATTCAGTTCTATTATGACAAGTTATGTCTAATAAATCTTTGCTCTGAACTATTTTCTCCTTAACAATAATAAGAGTTAACTGGACAAAGGAAGAAATTATAGGGAATTAGGCACGCCAAATCAATGAAATTCTTAAAAATTTATCTTTCAATAATTTCTGTGCTCCAATCAGTTAATAGAATTATATATAGGGTAACTTTATTTGTAACTCGAAAGAATTCAGAGATGAAGCAATATCCAGATAATGGAAGAGTAAGAAGAACCTTCTAATGAAACAAGATGCACAACCGCTGAGTTCTTTGCGAGCTATCCTTACATACAAGCTACCACGAGCAAAACATAATGAAAATAAGTCAACCAAAGATTGCCTTGTTTGAATCTCAAATTGCATAAAGTTATGAATGAAAGAAACAGGAAAAATGCACACAACAGAGAAAATTCTAGTTCTCCATGCTTGTGACATAGCACATGGATTTCAGAAATCAAAAATCAATTCCAGAGAGAGATTATTTCATTGATGGAAGTTAAGCCAAGAGTTTAATGCATATCAGAACATAGGAAGCAATAGCATCACTGTTTGTCCCCTAAATTTTGAGTCTGTCTAAAAATATGACTTCATGTTTTTTAACTTAGCTCCAAGGATTAGAATCTCATTCTGATTCTAGGAGTTCAAATTTGTAAGATTTCAAAATTGTTATAATTTTATCCCAAATTGAATATGAAGAAAACCTCAGGGGGTAAGTTTATGTCATAAACATAACCAAATAACTCTCAGTTAAAAAGTTCGAAACTACAATATCTGAAACTGCTTCCAGGAGAGCAAACATTAGTCTTATTATGACTAACTTAGTAATTAAGCATAAAAAATCATCCCAAGATATCACCTTGGCTTTATAATTGCTCAAACTAAATACGCAAACAGGTATCGGGCAAATCATGTCAAGGAAAATAAGACAAGAAAGAGCAAAGAACACATATCATGATCATTGTGGACTATGTTTTATAGACTAACTTCAATGAAATCCCCACAACCAAAAAACAAAATTAGCAAAGCAAAGAGAAACATGGACAGATACTGCTGAGAATACTAGGAAATCTGCACATGCAGAAATAACTAACCTAACCAGAAACTAATTAGCAGAAATACTCTTTTGAGTAGAGCAGTATCAGTACTTCATCAGACGGAAGTGGTCCTTATTAGTGAAACATGGACAGATACTGCTGAGAATACTAGGAAATCTGCACATGTAGAAATAACCAGTCAGAAAGTAATTAGCAGAAATACTCTTTGAGTAGAGCGATATCAGTACTTCATCAGACGGACGTGGTCCTTATTAGTGAGACATAGAAAAATCCCAATTGAGATTTGAAAGTAGTAAAGAAAATGGAATGCTGAGAAAGGGGTATGAAGAGAGTGGAGAGGACAATGGTGGGGGCGTCAGAGAAGTCAGAAAAGGTAGTGTTGGCCTGTTGAGTTAATAGTTTAAGAAAAAGATAAGGGAATGACATCATCTCAACAAGCAAGCAACCCTGTTTCTTAATTTCTGGGTTCTTCCCGAAAGAAACCACTGTTTCAGATACCATCAGCAGTTAACACGATTCAAATAGCATAATAAACAAGATTCTAACTTGTTATTCTTCTTAACATCCTTGATCAAATATTCGATGTATAGACGACTTGTTGCATCGGGAATGGCATGTATTCAGACTCAGCGGTCGCAATTAACTTTCTGAATGTTCACAATAATGCTACATTCATCTATGCCATGCAAACAGGAGACAGATTCCCATCATAATATAGCAACTCTTGCTGTTGTTGAGTATTCAATAAGAACTCTTTTTTCAGTTTAGACATAATAGCGATCACGTTGCGAGCATATAAAATGATAATTGCACTCAATCAGTCATGCTTGTACAGATATTTTAAATTGAATTAGGCTAGTTGTACAGGTGGCAATGTACAAGTGTCGACTGTAGCTGAGACGCGGCTCTTTGTCTCTAGCTAGCTAAGAGCTGTTACACATTGGGGGTACTCGTTATCACTTTTTTTGGTCGGTCCCCACTACCAGGCACCAACATTCCCATTCACGTTATAAGATTTTGTAATAACAAAGATAATTTAGTATAATTATAGGGGTTAATTAAATATTATGGAATAATTGCACCACCATGCTAGTGCAATAGCTTTATATATTCACATGCTTTATTGCTTTAATTTGTAGTTAATTAATTATAAACATTTGGCTTATCTGTTAATTATTTCAAAGGTATATGCCTAGATCTTTTGTATTCATGGTATTAGATTCTTCAACTTGTTGGGATAATGCTAGTTGTCTTTTTAGATGATTGACACCTAGTTTCTTTTCTAATTTTATTATTTATTTCAAACATTGAGAGCAGCTGGTTAAGATTTGACCGAGGTGTCTGTTGATGAATTAAGGATACACTCAAACATAATGATTCAGATAAAAATAAGATTTAAAATAGATTTGGTAAAAAAAAAATAATAATAATAGAATATGTGATTGAAAAGTTATGGTTCACATTAAATATGTAGTTAAAATTAATTGGTGATTTTATATTAGATTTTAGTTATCTTTTGTTGGGTTTTCGATACCCAATAAATCTCGGACGATGATGTTAAACCAATGTTGGATAATTTATATCGACACATTAATGATGACTCGATCCGAAACAAACTTGGGACCAGTAGAAGCAACTTAATTGAGTTAATGTTGCTCGTAGTCCAACACTCGTAGATGTCCCAAGTTGTCGTTAGTAGTTTGATGGTGATATATGGTGGCTTATTTAGTGAAGTTTGGCCTAACTAATGTGATCTAACTAGTTCTATATATATCCATTTCTTTCCAGTCGTGTGGGAGTGTGTTAGTTTGTGAGAAAGAGAGAAAAATGTGAGATTTGTCCGGTTTTGGTTCTTCTTCCTTTGTGGCTTGAAAACCAATCACCCAGTGTATCTTTTGTGGGTGAGTAAACTTGTGGCAACCAAGTGTATAAAGTTGTGGGTCAAGCCTCCTCAATTGGTGTGTGTTTTGGTTGATTAAACTAAGCCCGGATCAAGATTTCTCAAAACTTTCCGCGACAAATGGTATTAGAGCAAGGGTAGTAATGAAATCTATGATTTTTGGAGTGAAAAATCGACCAAAAGTGCCTAGAAACATTGCTGGAAACCGGCAGAAAATAGAGATAGAAACTGTCTAGATCTGGTAAAAAGGAACCGGACATGCTTTTGCATTTTCTGGGGAAACCGCTCATTTTTTGGAGAAACGGTGACCACCGGTGGACTATGCAAGTGGAGGCATACTTGGTAGTCCGACACGTGGTTTTTGGGACGACGCGTGTCGCCGTAGCATGAAGCCCACGCGCAGAGACCGAAGAGGCGTGTGGGAGGTTTTACGACAATGACGTCTTCGGGCAGAATATTTCTGGTAGTGTGGCAAACATTTTCAATTTCAGGTGATACTGTGAAAATTGGATGATATTGCCCTTCAATGTTCGGGTGTCGGGTGTTGTTTTGTGCTGCTGCGGTTGTCGAAAGTTTTGGGACGGGTAGTGATCTCTCGATATTT
Source organism: Fraxinus sp. D2006-0159 (assembly GCA_903798375.1). NCBI lineage: Eukaryota > Viridiplantae > Streptophyta > Magnoliopsida > Lamiales > Oleaceae > Fraxinus > Fraxinus sp. D2006-0159. The sequence continues at coordinate 3,024 of CAIGRQ010249866.1, read as the reverse complement.
ACGGACCTTCAGGCGCGGTCCGCTCGGTATCATGTCCTTTCGCTTATTATTGCAGTTACGATTATTGTGTAGGATAACGATTTACTTTCCGCATCAGAAGTCATCGTGTGAGGTGACATTATGATTGGGGTTACCGTGAAGAGGTAACCATTGCATGTGGCTAGATTTCGGAATTACTTGTTTATTATTTGCCTTAAATTCTTCATGAAATTTGTTGTCAATTATTTTTCATTATTAGAATCGTACGTGATCTTAGGAAAGTTTTTGACCATTCTGTGTGAATTGTGTCTGTACTTATCTTGGGGTCGTCGTTTGCTTGCATTTTTTGTTTTGCTCATTTTTGGTAAAACTAAAAACACGTTTTGAATTGTGTTGTTTTAATGAAAAATGTGATTTTTTTAATCTGGTAAAACGAAAATGTTTTTCATAAAACTTTTGATTGCAAATGTGGTCTTAGGCAAGTGCGAAAAATAAGATGTATTTTAACTACAGTAAATTTGGACACGGTGAAATTGGTTTTCTTAAGAATGATAATAAAATGAAAGTAAGATGAGAGACGAGGATAATGTGACTATATGGTCGAGTGATGACCCTAATGAGATTTATTGAGAGTAAACCTAGTTACTGCATGTGCATTCGTATGTAATCATTTATGCATGTATATGATTGCTTAATTCAGTTGCATGATTAAATATGCATTCCAATGTGTTTGATATGTGCTTTTGCATGAATTTGAGAGTAATTTAATTACTTGGTGTAACTGTTTGCATCCATAGTGGGTTAAGATGCATTAGCAGTGTTTGGTGAGATGGAGTATAGATGCCTAGGGGTACATTGGTGGTTGTACCGGGGATGTGGAGTGTGACATTTTGATCACGAGTGGAGTGGTGATCAAATGTTGGAATCCTTTATTTGAGAAGAGACTCTGATCAGGTGGAGTGTGAAAGAGAGGCACTTCTATCACTTCTTTTAAGTGGAGACCCATTATCCACTTAGGTTGGGAGAAGTGATGTGGTGATAGAGAATTATCCCAAGGATTTAGGATCTATAGAGGTCTACTAGTTAGACATGGGTTGAGTGATTAGTCTTGTGAGCATGGTGGACGATGAGGCTAGATATGTATTCTCGAGGTGTGAACAACACAAAATGGGATATGATAGTTGTAGTGAGGTCTTTTCGTGGGTTCATTTATGCATTTGTTGCATATGTGTTGGTCATGTTCTTGATTACTTGGTGTTAATCTATTGTTCTATGTGAACGTATTTTTGAAAGGAACTGTGGATTATCCTATGTTATATCTTCATCCCATGATTATTTGCTATTATTTGGATGTTGATATATGGTGGCCCATTTAGTGAAGTTTGGCCCAATTAGAGTGACCTAACTAGTGATGTATATATCCATCTCTTTCTATCCATATGGGGGTGTGTTGGTTTGTAAGAAAGAAAATTGTGAGGTTTGTCCGGTTTTAGTTCTTCTTCCTTGAGGTTCCAAATGTTACTCTATTTCATCTTCCTCTGTGGCTTGTAAACCAATCACCAAGTGTATCCTTTGTAGGTGAGTAAGACTTATGGCAACCAAGTGTAGAAAGTTGTGGGTCAAGCCTTCTCAGTTTGGTGTGCTTTTTGATTGATTAAATTGAGCCCGAATCAAGATTTCTCGAAAATTTCCGCGACAACTATTTTAGAGAAACTTGATAGAAAACTAAGGCGTGTTCTCTTTATTGTTTTCAGACCATTTTAAATTTTCGAAAATATTGAAAGCAAGTTTACTTATCTATTTTCATGAATGAATTCCCAAAAACGAGTTTAAAATTTACGAAGAAAATGAAAAACGCAAAAAAAAAAAGTCGTTTCGACTGTTTTCAGTTAAAATCAAGCTAAAACTTCAAAAAAAATAAATTTTTTTTTGAATTTTTTTTTCAAAATGACAAAAAGAACGCTTTTTCAGCAATCTCAAAATAGACGCTCAGAATACAAAATTCAAAATGAATTCAAAACTAAAAACTGAAACACGAAAAAAACAGCATCTTGAGTTTCCGTATGGGAAAATTCATAAATGATCAAATTCTCATTTAAAATACATTTCAATTGATCTATAAATATTATCTACTAATCATTTTTATCTATTTATAAAGGCCCAACACTTGATCCGCCAAGAAGACCAACACCTTTTACTAATTCAAAGGCCAAACCAACGATTTAGTCATTAATCAATTTTGAACAAATAATCGGAAATCACCATTCATAACATGGAAGAGCATCAACAAAAGAACCCATATATATGATCTGCAGACCCATCCCATCTAGTCCCTTTTAAAGAAATTTATACAAGTAGAAATTACTTGAAATTAGATTGTTTAAGATTGAATTTCAAAAATCAAGTTTAAGATTTGCTTATATAAAAATTAGGTGATAATACTTTTTAAATACTAATATTATAAGTTCTAATTATAAAATAATTACAAATATATTAGGACGGGTGAGAATTACTTTAAAATCAACAAACACTTTCACCATACCCCACCCCTATCCCACCCCAGTCCAGTCCAGTTGTCAAGGACCGCAGCTTTACTTATGCCCTTTGACCCTATCGCAGCTGTAGTTTGCCCAAATTTGGCCGCACATTATAAATGTTAGTTCAAATTTGAGTTGTAATTTTCTTTCCATTGTAATAGTTTATTTAAATTGTAAAATAGCTAGAAATTAGAAAAGTTTATATGATTCTTAGGTATTTAAACGTCTACTCCTATCACTTAGCTTTTTGTTCCGAATGCTATTATAGGGGGTATTAGTCTTTCAAATATCTTTCAAGCTTTCTAATGTTTGCCCATGAACTAGCCATTGTAATTTTCTGCTTTCATCAATTGTAATTTCTAGATTTCAAGCAATCAATGATCAAGTTATTTTCAATGTATTTCAATTTTATATTGCAAGATTTCTATAAATTGTAATCAAATCTTCTTTCGTCCCGAACCGATCGAGAGAAGGCGGAAGGTAGTCTAGCGGAGCAGACTACTGCCGC
>CAIGRQ010249852.1:0-12284 GCA_903798375.1 Fraxinus sp. D2006-0159 | reverse complement strand
ACTTTGACAATTTCACCTTTGACTTTGACTAATTAAAATTGGGTTGTAACACTCGCAGTCCCAAGTTGGTACAATTTCTATATGATACACTTCCTTTTTTGGTAATTGCCACTGGAAAGTAGGGAAAAAAATCATCTTTTTCTTGCTAAGATTTATTTAATTAAATTGTGATATCATAAAAGTTCTTTCAAGCTATTTGTTTGATCATCATCAATAGGATAAAAATCCGGCTATACAAATGAAAGTTATCCGTTATTTATATCAGACAAAGCATATGAAATTTATGTTCCAAAAAATTAAATTTGTGATTGATGAGGTTTAAGCCAAATTATTCCATTTACAATATTGTAGGATGGTATATAATACTTTGTCGATCAAATCAATACCTAGTCCATATCTTGACCTCTTCAAATCCAACACTAATTTCAAACTTTCAATTGAACTCCCAAATTGGATTTCAACTATAATTGTAAAATAAACTTCGAACAAGCTTTTCAAATAGAATTTCAACTATAATTGTCAAATAGGCTTCGAACATGATTTTCAAATAGCTTTTCAAATAGAATTCGGATCACACCCTCTCGAACTCAATTGGGTTGTTGAAGAATCATGAAATTGACTTTGAGAAAAATCTAGTTTCTGGGATAGACTCAAGGTTTTGGCCGAGTTGATTATGGATTAGAAGAGTATTGAGTAGACTTAAGAGTTTGTGATTAAGGACATAATAATTATTTGTTAATATTCGATCAATCTAAGAAATTAAGGCCCTGTTTGATTCATCCTATTTTCCATGGATTTTCCAAGTTTCAACTTTTTGGGTGTTTGATAACCAAAATTTTTCCCTAGAATTAATTTTCCCCCTAACCCCCCAACACCAAAAGATCCAAAATTTCAACATTTTTCAGGTGAAAAAATTATACCAATTATACACAATTAATTGACAATTTTCAGAAAAATAATTCTAGGCAATTCAATTCCCTAGAATTCATTTTCTTTCCACCAAAATTTCACTTACAATCAAATGGACCCTAATTTATTGTTTAGGAAAATTTTTGCTTGTTTGTTGACTTTGGAAACCCAATTAATTATGGAAAATTATAGTGGTACATAATTTTCCTACATAATGGTACACATAATACTCAGATGGTGTGGAACCCACTTCACCTCATGTGAGTATTATGTCAACCCCTATGTTACCCCCTATGTACCCCGAGCAAAGCTCATTAATTATTAATCTTGATATTCTAGTCCAATCGAAATGGTTAAATATATTTGTGTTCTATTTTAAATGGTTGAAGTCTTAAATGTAACATAAATTGGGTAGTGTTTCGAGACCAATTGACCTAACTACTACTCCATCTGTCTCATTTATATAAGCTGATTTTATTTTTTCACACGAATAATTTTTTTTAATTTAATGTTATTGAAAAAAGAGTTTTTGTTAAATACTTTTTTAGTACATCCTTATTTAATTATCAACTAGTAATATTGAATTGGTTATAATTAGATAAATTGAATAAGAGTTTATTAATAAATGAGCAAAATTAAATATTTTAATATAACTTAAAGTCAAACAATCAATACCATATCTTTTATGGGCCCCACATCTTTTCAACCACACATTTCAAAAACTTGTCTCACAATTAACTTAAATATGGCTTCTTTTGCATACCCCTCAGCCTGTATTTTTTTCTAGCCCTTTGGTCGCCATTCTGGAATTTAAAAGCATTCTGTTAATCAAAACTTCAGTAGAAGTGGCTTCTCCTACAGTTGATATGTGTGCCACTAGAGTTAGACATTGCTGCAGAAGTCAAATCATATTTGTATCTTTTACTTTTGTTTTGTCTTTGTAGAATGTAGGTGATGGTACATTTGAAAATTTGCGCGTACCATTGAGTGACAGAATGCTAGCACCTGTAAGACATTTTATTCCCCAATAACGCTATAGGTACATGATTCTTATTATAGAAAATTTACAGGTTTTTGAAAATTGTTGACATGGCATTAAATTTTTTAAAAAAAGTCAAAAAACTGAAACCAAAAGAGTCAACAGCCTCTCCGTTCATTTTGCCTCAAATCCCACCCAAATAGAAACCTCTCAGCCTCTCCATTCACAGAAAACCCTCGTGCACCAAATCCCACCCAAATTGAAACCGCCGTTGTACTACACTCAACCTCAGGTCGGTGGTCAAAAGTGAAACCAACCGTTGCAATAAACTATACCTCCGGTCGGTGGCGAAGCCGCGAAGAACACACAGATGTGTTCTTGTAGAGTTGAGTGAATCCTGTGAAGCTTCTGTTCAGTGAATTCTGTAGGATTGATTCATTGCATTAGTGAGATTGGGTGTAAATATGTGATTTTGGTGGCATAGCTTAATTTAGTTGTGATGAAGTCTGTATTTTTTTACGAGTTTGATGATTAATATCTATTCACCTGTAGTTATGCATGCGGATACCGGTAAATATGAGGTCGATTCTTCTTTAAGAGATTGGGTGTAAATATGTGATTATTGTTTTGAGGTCGAAAAGGATACCGATAACAAAGGTCGATTATTCTTTATGAGATTGGGTGTAAATATGTGATTATTGTTTTGAGGTCGAAAAGGATACCTGTAACAAAGGTCGATTGTTCTTCACCTGTAGTGATGCCTGTGGATACTTCGATAGGGTGAAAGATGCTGCTTTAAGTTGGGAATCTGATTCCGTTAGTAATATGGTGAATCGTGCACTGAATGAGGAAGACGAAGAGTTGCTAAGACCGTTTGACGGGCTAGCTAGAATTAGCGAGAAGCGAGACGTCGACATATCACTGCAAATTACTTTCAGCAAGGGAAAAGAAATTGTCAAACGTGGTGGCGAAGGAAAGGGCTCGGAATGATGGATATGCCATCAGTCGTTGTAGGCTCAAATTTCTCATTTCTTAGAATCTTAGCCCTATTTCTAGTTCATATGTAAACTTTCAACAATATTTTCCAGCGATTTCAATGTTATTGTACTGCACGTTTTGTAATCTTAAATTTTCCAGCCATTTCAATCTTATAGTGCCATTTATATCCAGCTCTATCGCATAAACTTGAGTTGAAGAATAATACTTAAAGATTGTTGGATAAAATCAGCAACATGAACTTGATCGATGACAATAACACAATCTAACAATAACAAAACAAAATAAAACCAGATGGTATTAAAGAGTAGCAGCTCAAAATGGACCTTAAGGTAATAGACTACCAATCTCAGCCAAGAATTTCAAAGCCACCATTCTCAAGGTAATAGACTACCAATCTCAACCGTCTAAAATTATCTAACAATAACAAAACCACCTCAGTTTCACATGCACAACCAACATGGCCAATCAAATGTACTTACATACACAATTAAATTACTAACAGAACAACATGGTAGCAAAGAGTAGCAGCTCAAAATGGACCTTACAAAGCCTACTATTACTAAAGAACGAGAAACCCCACAGAGACGGTAAGTGCAGAAGAACAAGAGCTTCCTAATGCAGGTACAGGTGCAACTTTGTCATAATGCAATGGGAGAAAGAGCTGTAGGGAAACCAAATAGCACTTGTCAAGAAAACTACAAACAACTTTGATGAGTTTCATATTATAAAAAGTCGAGGAAAAAAATGTATTACCATTTATTCATCACAAATTTTCTCCACCATGATGGGGTAAACGCTGATAGATGTACGGTGTGTCAATGTCCTCAGAAAGAAGAAAAAACCAAAAATACAGTCATTTTCTAAAATATTTAGGCTGAACTAACATTCCTTCCAAATACTTTAAACCGAAGAAACCTATTCTAGCAACAAAAAATGCTTAAATGCTCAAAAACAAACCTTCAAAAACTGTAGATTCGCACATAATCAGTTTCTTAGCATCCAAATCGAACCGGAAGAGCTTTAGTCGGCTTCAAATAGCGTGAGCAAAGAGGATTGGTGAGTTCTGGAAATGGTGAGTAAAAACTAAATGGATGGGCCGGAGATGTCGTCGGCAGGATGTTCACCGGAAATGCGGAGTTCGCGATTGCCGGTTCAAGCTTCTTAGCTTCCCGGGCTGGTGAGTCCCGCCTAAATGGTGGAAATGTAGGAATATTGTTTAGGTTTTAGTTTTTTGACTTTTTTTTTTAAAATTAAATGCCACGTCAGTAATTTTCAAAAATCTGTAAATTTTTTGTAATAAGAATCATGTACTATAGCGTTATGCTGTGTTTGATAAGCCCCTTTTCCAAGGAAAATAGAAAATTTTCCATTTCTCACAAAGTTGGTGTTTGATGGTGAAAATTCTTCTTGGAAAATATTTTACAGCAGCCCTTTCACGCGCCAGGTTTTCCATGAAATCATTGCTTTCATTTTCCTTGTGTTTGGGCAGTTTTTTATTTTCCAGCTTTGACAATTTTCATGCAAAACAAAGCCAAATGAATGATATTTGGTATGATAATTTTTAAAAAAAATTTAAAATTTTTTAAGCAAGTGGAACAAAATCTAGACCCAATGGTAGAAAAAATTATCACTTTAATGAACAATTTTCATGAAAAATAAAGTCAAACATACATCAAACTTTCAATATTTTTCAGGTTGAAAATTATACCAATCGAACACAATTAATTACATTCCCAGGAAAACAAATTTTAGGCTATTCAATTCCCAGTAAAATATTTTCTTTCCACCATTGCAATCAAACGGACCATTGTTTATTCCCTGCTCTAAAATGTCTTTTGGACAGTATACTTTTATAAAAAAAATTGCTTTTAATTGAGATCAAATGGTTAGGGGTGTCCAAAAGTACTGAACCGAATCGAGCGGTTCTTCATAAGTTAAATACCCGAACGGGTACTCGAATCCAGAACCGATGGGTTTGAGTCGGGTCTCGGGTCTAGACAAAAAACCGAACTAAATAATTTGTTTATTTGTTTATTGAATTAATTAAATTGTTTTATTTTTTCTAAGTAAATAACAAATTAATAAATTAGATCATTTCATAATTTTAAGCCTTAAGCCTCAATTTTTTAGGGACCACAAATAAAAAAAACCAATCCAATCTATTGGGCCGAAAATATTATGTGGCACTAACCAAAAAGCCTAATAAAAACCCACAAAAACATAGAATTAATATCTACTTTTTGGTATTTGTATGCATTGAATTAATGTTATTCAACGCTAGTTATTTTTATATTTTTGAATTGAGCTATGTTAATTTGTAAAAGTTACGAATGAAATGTCATTAGTTATATTTATGTAGTGTTGCTGTAAATGTTAAAAAATTTAATTATGGTACGGAACTGAACCGAACCGAACCCGAACGGTTCCATAATTATATTTGGACCAGACGGTCCATTTATTAAATACTCGAAAATTTTGGAATCGAGTAGAACCGAATCGAACCACGGACAGCCCTACAAACGGTAGCTCATTTGAAAAGGACTTGTTTGACTCATTTGCTTCAGGGTTGCTCTATGGGATGAGAAAGGACGGTATATAGCGTAATCAAATACGATACTTCACTTTCCTTTTAATTAAAAAAATATTGTTAATTTTCATTTAAAAGCAATTTTGTGCTTGTTTTTAAGTCTCTTGGTAGTCAAAAACTTGGACATTACTAGAATAAGTTTAAGATTATCGGCGGTTATTACAAGAGGGAGTCTATTTGATGCACATGTTTATATGCAGGGACTTTTTATGGAACTTATGAGTGTCGAGAATTTACTTAACATGCATAGCGAAAAATAAATAAATTTCAATTCCCATTAAGAATATTTTTTGTGTTAAAAAAAAAAACTATGATAGAAATTATACATTTTATAGATTTTGCAAACTCCTTTGCTGATAGTGGAATATGAACAATCACGATTCGCAATCCACAACTGTCCAAGTGGGCGTGACCCGTCTTTTAAACTTCACACGGTCAGGGAACATTTCATAATTAAGAGGTTTAGTTTCACATATTTCAAATTTAAGATATAAGGTTTAAAATCTCAAATCTCAGATTTTTTTTTGAATTTTATCTTTAAATTAATTAATTAAACATATATTTTATTGATTAAATATATTTCAAATTCTATATAATTGGTCACAAATCACAATTTTTACGGTCACAATTCAAAAATTTTATAGGTCACAATTTGTTCATCGGTCACAAATAAAAAATTGAAATGTCACAAATTATTTTATGGTCACAATTCAAAAATTTATGCCACAATTTGTTCATCGATCACAAATCAAAAATTTTATAAGTCACAAATTAATTTACAGTCACGAATTTGAAATTTTATAGGTCAAAATTTAGAAATTTTATATATCAAAATTTTTATTCGGTTACAATAAAAAAATTTGAAACGTCACAACTTATTCACCAGTCACAAATCACAAACATTGTAAGTCACAACTGAGTAGACAATCACAAATTAACAATTTTTTAAGTCACGTTATTTTTTGGTCACAAATTATCGAATCACAATAAATGAAATAATTGGTCACACATCAATCAATTTATTGGTCTCAATCAATCAAATCATATGTGATCACTACCAACCTTGTAACCACTGCCTCACCACTGCCACCAGCCACATCGCCGTCGAAACCACTGTCCCCAAAACCATCACCACCACCTTTTGACAACAAAAGCATCGCTTCAAACACCACAGCCAAAGTCGTCACCACCACCACCATGCCAAACAGTCAACATCACCACCCAAACACCACTTAAATTCCAGACCACCACCCTAAGACCATTAAAATCGGGAACCACCAACACCCATCCAACTACAAAAAAAAAATAATAAAAAAAATCATCATCACCATGATCTATGGCGCTACAGCCGCAATCTCCACCGTTGCAGTTGCCATCTAGGTTGTTACAAACGCGATCTGCAATGCAATCTCCCTGCCCAGCACCACTATGCAACAATCACCACTACAGTTTACCACTACACAATATCGTATGCACGAATCACCATCGCCCACCATAGATTTCATCATTTATTCTATCACACACACAGAGTCACCATTGCATAATTATATAGCGCCCCTCACAGCATCATCGCCCGTCACATCGTAGACCACCCAGTGTGATTGCGCTTGAGGAGCCGATATAGCAAACCACCACTCCAAACCACCGTGCAAAATAAAACCCAAATCAGATCGATGCGACGCTCCAATCAAACTACCAAACAAAGCAGAACTCCAGCAGATAAGCTTTAAAGCGGAGAGCAACGTTCGCCGTTGTGAGCGTTGGTGTCATGTTGTTGCCAGTGCCAGCGAAGACGACGAGCGAGATGAGAGGTAGAGAATGAAAATTTAGGATTTGGGGAAATGACGTAAGGTCGCCGGAGCCAGAGTCGGAGCAAGCTTTATTTTACCCGTGGACGTCGACTCGAAGCCGTTGACGGAAGAGAGGGAGAGGAAAAGGGAGGGAGAGAGAGAGAGAGAGAGAGAGAGAGAGAGAGAGAGAGCGAGCGAGCTTATATATTAATACTAGTGAGACGCACGTGCTGTAGTATAGTTGGCTACGTAATAACGTTGACTGATTTTTGATTATTTTTGGAGACATCACTAATNGAGAGAGAGAGAGAGAGAGAGAGAGAGAGAGAGAGAGAGAATGATTTGGGATTTTTAGGGTTTGAGTAGTATTAAAGATTTGAATTAATGTCTGATTTTTGTATAAAAAAAAGTTTATATCTGATTTTTGAAATTGAATTTTTAAAATTCTGATTTTGTGTAATTTTTACTTAATTAAATTTGGTCCATGAATTAATTAATCCAATTAATTAACTCGGGCCTACTAACAAGCAATCCAATTAATTTATTGTACAAAACTTGTTAATTAATTAATTGGAATATCATTCTTCTGGCTCTCCTTTTGTGTGTGACACATCAGGATCTCGACCACGACGCCTAACGATGTGAATTATTATTTTGATTTAATCGAAATCGATAAATTAAAATTAAAAAACACCTTTTTAATTTATCATCAATTCACACCCGTCGTCCCAAATTGACATATAGTAATGTGTCATAGCAATATATATGACGAAAAGTGTCACGTGGTATGACAAAATCAAACTTTTTTCGTTTACCGTGAAACTATAGTCCCTTTTTCAATATAATGTGATCAATTACTAGATATGGATGTGTGTCAATCTCAATTATCGACCATATCTTTCATCTCACTATTAAGTTAATATGAGACGAAAACTTTTTTTTTGACTTATGAATACACATTGGTCAAGGATTTCGTTATTAACTTAAATGAATAAAATGTAGATCATAATCTCTTACTATCTAAGAGTAACGAATCTTCTATTGATTATTCACAACCTTCATATGATTCTTGACATACTCGAACAATGTCGTATTAGCGATGCTTAGCAGAGCAACGTCCAACATCATCAAAGTATGAATATCCTCATATAAGACACTATAATGACTTCAAATCAAATGACCAATTCTACTACCGAACGTTAGAGATTAACCACTGACACTCAAATAGTTTCGATGTTTTATAATAAAACATCTACGTGTTATTTAATTGTCACCATAACTTATGAGATCAGCTACTTACTTCGCAAGAAAGAAATGCCACACGTGATTGTCTGTTCGTAATAACGATATTCATATCTCGTTATTACTTACAACCACGAATGATTTAAGATTCAGCCATATATAATTTGTATTTCACAATCACAACTCCTTGTAATTAACAAATTACCAAGACTTGAATCTATAGATTCTATTATTTAATTTATTAAAATATTAATTCAATTAAATAATAGATCTTGTCATAAATATGCATAAATTACATATTAAAAAGTGTTCGTGTCAAAAGTTGATTGGACTTAGGGCATAATACTTACAATGAGGCTAATAGATACAAGGTAAAGTCTATGACTTCCCTAAAGCTTTAAATTATGGGTTAATGCATTTTTGTATGGAGTTATCTTTTTATCAATTTGAATTTCTAACTATTAGTTGAAATGTGGACATTAGCATAAACAACACATCATACCATACTCGTAAAATATTAGAAATATGAAAGAAACTCCTACAATGATTTCTGGAAACAAACCATTCCATACTTATTAAAGGATTCTCTCAAAGATATACAAATTTTGGTTGTCACGTTTCTGCTTTGGTATTGACATGAATATGATCATCTTGTTCTTTTTGGTCATGAATATAATAATGAATGTGCACAAGCGGATGTGTATATATTTAGGAGTTGGATATTTTTCTTCTAATATCTAATACTCGGGTACCCGTGTCCAAATCTTGGATCATTTTCATTCGTATCTTAGATTTTTGAAGAAAAAGGATTTGACTCCTCGATGTGTAATGTATCCCGAGTCTAAGAAATATAGCTAGTTTGATAACTTTCTCATTTTATGATCTTGACATAATTTTACTGATCAGAGGAACTAGCCTATTTGCAATATAGCAAAAAGTGTGGAGTTGCATTTAGATGGATGTTTTAAAATATTTAGACCCTATTTGTTTCAGATTAAAATTAGATTTTAATATGAGTCAAAGTCAAACAACCAATATTAATAACATCTTTCATAGGTCCCACCTTTTCTACCACACATTTCAAAAACTTTTATGACAATCTACTAAAAATTTAATTTTAATCCCCACCGAGCACCCAAATTTCGCCAACTCAAGGTTGACCAAATCTGTTAACCCTGTGAAAGAGGACATTTGAGTACTTTGAGTGATATAATAACCAATATGTTAATCAATAATCCAATTTAAATTAGTTGCGTATTTCTTAAATAACTTTATTTACTATACTACTTTAGTTTATTAGTATTTATTGGGCACTTCTTGTTTCATCCCTTCATCGTCATTGTTGTCTATGTCAAATACTCATAAGTACACATTCGTCATTTGACAATTGTGAGTGCATTTTAAATGTCTTTGTTGAAAAGAGTAACACAATCTAAAAATAAGGTATATTGGGCAAACAACGCTGGGGAGCACTGCTATTTTTGGTCTTTTCTTGGGAGCTGAAAACTTGATACACTGCGGGAAATCGTATTAGGTTTTTTCATCAAAGTTCTTCAATAAATACAACTTCTGCTGCTTTTGAGAAATAGATGACCTAAATGATATTCCCAGAAGTGTTATGTATATAACTGTTTGAGTGGAATCATGATAGTTTGTGCGGTAGTTAAACTAGTTCTTGTGATAGACTCTCAATTCGACTTACGTACGCAAGAAGATTTAAAGGATATGCGGCAGAGGATCAAATCTAGCCTTCAATTAGTTAGCAAGGGTACTGTAGGGAATTTGTATGAGTAAGGAAGTTTGTCAATAAATATGAGAGTAGGGGGAGGGTTAATTCATTCATGCACATGTTCAGTTGAGTCGGAAGAGATCAAGGCAAGGCCTGACTTGTGATTTTCGGGACCCAAGACGAATTTCATAAATTAGGCCCCCCAAAATCAACGTAAATACGAAATCTAATAGCGTATTATGCAATCTATTGCTAACTTAAAACTTAACGGTAAAACAACAAACAAATATAAAGAACAAAAGATTTATATTATAAAGTAACAAAACCAACAAAAGTTCAAATAATCAAATAAATATTATTCGTCTTGCTGTTTTAGAGGCAAAAATATTAATCAAATCCGAATAATTTAGCTAGTCAACCATACCTTTCTCTATTGATAACACAGTCAATCCATTAAATCTTTCTTGTGACATAGTTGATCGGAGGTAAGTTTTGATCAACTTCAATTTGGAGAAACTTCTTTCTGCAGAAGCAACTGTAACCGGTATGGTTAACAAGATTTTATAAGCAATATAAGCATTTGGAAAACAAACATTCACTGTCTTCAAATATTGTAGCACTTCAATTGCTCTCTCAAAAACATTAATCAAATCTGAATAGTTTAACTGTTGAACCATATCTTTCTCTATTGACAACATAGCCAATCCATTCAATCTTTCTTGTGACATAGTTGATCGAAGGTAGGTCTTGATCAACTTCAATTTGGAGAAACTTCTTTCTGCAGATGCAACTGTAACCGGTATGTTTAACGAGATTTTACAAGCAATATAAGCATTTGGGAAACAAACATTCAATGTTTTCAAATAGTATAGTACTTCAATTGCTCTTGTTGCTTCACTTGATATATAGCACCTCAAAACTTGTAACTCAACATAAATCATATCCACTAATGTTCGAATGCCCATTATGTTCCAGTTGTTTTTCAAGATTCATTCAAGAGTTCAACAAAATTGAATAAGTTTCACCCCTTAACCTCTTCAAGTCAAACAAAAATCCAAATTTGTTATCATATTATTTGAATTGTTCAAATCGAGTCCTTAGAGAAGATAGAGTTTGATCAATTATAAAAACAAAGTATTCAATTGTAAAGGATTCTTCAAACGATTTCTTTAATTCATCACTTCCACTTTCATCAAATTTTTTTTTTCTTCGAATTATGCATTTTTCTCAAAATACAGTGTTCAATTCCCATTTCACTTGCCTTTTTTGTTCCAATTTCTCTATAATCTTCAAGAAATAAAAGAAGTCCTTGCAAGAGGTCGATAACATGATCAATATCAATGTTTTCAGTTTGAAGAAATTTACTCACAATATTGACTGCATACAACATGTACCAGATTATCATGCCAAGCAAGAACTCAAAATTCTGAAGTTCATATGTTGCCAATGACTTGAATTTACTCTTTACTTTAGGCTCTTCGTTACTCTATGTCAAATCAAGTAAAATATCTGTTATTTGTACAGTTTGCCCCATTATAGGTTTCACACTTTCAAGATGACATTATCAACGTGTTTGTGACAATGGTTTCACTGTTAAACCTTGTATATTAGAAGAGGAGAATAATGCATAGATGTGTTGTATCACTCCAAAGAAGGATACAACTTTAGAACAACAATTCATCATATCACATATTGCTAGATTCAGACTATGAGCGCTACATGGAGTGTAGAAATCCCAGGAATTCATTTCAAGTACTCTTCTTTGTACACTTTTGGGCTTCCCGCTCATGTTAGATCCGTTGTCATACACTTACCCTCTAATATTATCAATATCAAGATCAAGTTTGATAAAAACATTTTGAAACTCAGTTGCAAGTCCAAGTCCTATTGTGTCATCACCTTCAACACATCGTATTACTAAAGACAGTTGCTCCTCGTGACTAGCATTTGGAGTACAATCAAGTATAACTGTGAAATATTTTGCTTGTTAAATTTTCTTCACAATTAAACTTCTCACCTCATTAGCCAACAACTATATCAACTCATTTT
>CAIGRQ010249827.1:0-27019 GCA_903798375.1 Fraxinus sp. D2006-0159 | reverse complement strand
TCCAAAACAATGATCTATGTCCTCCATTACCAAGCTCTCTGGCAAGAGCAAAGCTTTTTCACTGTATTGATTGACTTATGGTGTAATCCAACTCTTTACAACGCTTTCGCTAACTTACAAACAATGTGCATCGATCCTTATACAATATTGTACTTTACAAGACCTCAACAAAACTTATTATTGAGCTTTCACGAGACCTCAACATGACCCACACAGTAATTTACAACAAGGAGCATTGATCTTTATACAATGTTGATCTTTAAGAGAGTTCAACACAACCCACACTTTATCAAAGTGATTTTACAATGTAATTCATATCTTAATAAATAATACAAATAAGTTAAGTACTAAGAGAGGTTAACACTTCAATNAACACAACCCACACTTTATCAAAGTGATTTTACAATGTAATTCATATCTTAATAAATAATACAAATAAGTTAAGTACTAAGAGAGGTTAACACTTCAATGAATAGTAATAAATGATAGCGCAAGTGTTAGATGAAAAACTTTGATGAATATGATAATCAAAATTTAAATTCAATCAATCAAAGTATTTTCATGAGAAGATGAAGAAGAAATAAATGCAATATAGATTCAACAAAGATTCTCAAAATATCTCTCTTTTAATGAATAATTATAATAAATTGAGTATTAAAAAAGAAATGAGAAACTTTGATGAATATAATGATTTTACAAGTTTGATTCAATCAATCAAAGTTTTCAGTATGAAAAAGTAGAAAAGTTTATGCAATGTAAATGCAAAGATCTTTCTCAAAAATATATCTCTTTTTTAAGATTGATATAAATAAGTTAAGAACACAAAAAAATGAAAAACTTTGATGAGAAAAATTATTCAAGAAGTTTGATTCAACAATCAAAGTTTTTGTTATAAGAAATAAATAAAATGAATATAAAAATGTAAGTTCAAATAAGATATTTTATAAATATATTTCACAAGAAAGCTCTCTTCTAATTGTTTATGAATGCATAGTAAAATAGTATTTACAGCAGTCAAAAAATGACCGTTGTGCGTCAGTAAACAGAATGGTTAAAAAAATGATCGATGGCGAACCGGAATCCATTGACTTTGACTTTTTTTTGGGCTTTTGAAGGAGTAAGTAATATTGTAAAAAAAAATATATCAAGTTGAAAACCTTTGAAAAATATTTTTTATGCAAGTGTTTTTGTAAAATAATCTTTTTTCGTGCATAAAGCGATTTTTGAGCTTTTATCATTTATTATTAAATATCAAAGTATTAATACCTTTATATTTGAACTAAGAAGTCTAATTTTTGTATCTTACTTTGAAGTTTGCCTCTTAAACTTCTCGTCTTGATCTTTCTTTGATACGTCTCTCATGCTCTTGATCTTTCTTTTTCTTAACGTTTGTCTTTTAAACTATTGTCTCGAATGATTTGACTTGAATGCTTAATTTCCACTTTAATCTTCATTTCGAGTCCGATTTATATTAATGCTTGATTGATTTTTATATTGAACTATCATCACTCAAAATCAATTGTTAGAAATAATATTAATTTTGTTTGTTATGAGCAAAACATTAAGGATGTAATCTGTTGACGTTAAAAAGTGTTTAAATCAATTCAAGTCAACTTTGAAAAGCTAATAATGATTTTTATTGATGATCACTTATAAATTACAAGAGTTTTCATCAAATGAGATATTTGAAATATAAGGGTGTCCTCATCCTTTCTTTCTAAATATACCATACTCCTTTTTATAGACAAAGAAGATCCAGCATCTTTCACATTTCTGTCTTGTCACTCAATAGTACTGAGCTGGGACTCGGTGCCAATGACTTTTAACCCTGATTTGTTGTTTGTCAAATCAACAAACAGTGCTGAGCTGAGAAAGTACGCTAATGGCATATCCCCATTGGTTACTGAGGTTGGTTTCATTAGGCAATTATAAGGCCAGCCTTAAATGGACCCCCCTTAATTAATGAATTGTTTAGATAATAAAGCTACAACATATGATTGGTGGGCTTGGTAGGCCTTGACGTAATCCTTTATGAATGTTATACATTAATTGAAGATTACGCTAGTGTATAAAGAATTCTGCAATCATTATGTCCCCACAAAACTCAATAGTCGTTCTTTCGAGCTAACCTTACATGTCCGACCTTAATGGATCATGATCCAAGTGCATATAATAACCTAACTTAATCAAATTGCCAGGTTGAATGTTAACAATTACCCCCACAAGTCGGTTCTTACTTTAGTAATGAACTGACCTTGATCTAAATTGGCTCATTTTTCTATATACAACAATAAATGGTACAGACATATGTCACACTCTAATTAGGTGAGCTGTCACACATCTGCAGTAACTCCTTTTGGAAGTTTCCACCAAAGCAACTTCATTTTTGGAATTTTAAATCTAACCATTCACTTTCCATCCATTTTTCATCTAATGGTCCACATTCTGCCTCTTCACCCCCTTCTTCTTTAAATTTGGATTTTCATTCCATTTTCACACTTTTGCTTCCAAAATTTTTTTCTCTCACAAAAGTAAATTTTTTTTTCACACTTCCGTTGAGTTTCCATTTACTTTCTTAGTAAGGTCGCCCATTCCCAAGTATTTCCTTTAACAGAAAATACAGTTACCAATAGGAAGAAACAATATCCTCCACATCTACGTCTTCTACGAGTTCGGACTGTCAAGAGATATTAACTCCTCTCCCCATCTCCATAATTTATCCAAAAGATTTAGGTCATTCTAGGAATATGAAACAAAACACTGAGAAGGAAAAGATCGAGTCTCATGAGGGAGGTAAGGAAAGTTCAGAGGAATGTGGGCAGATTTATATAGGTCAGTAGCAATAGGAGATATGCTTGAAAGCATAAGAGCAAAATACAATATCCCCATCTCAGTAGAATTAGTGATTCTCGCCTCATCTGATCGAGCTTTCACTCCTCTAGTAGGATGCGTGGCTTTAAATTCCACCATCCTAAATGCCGAGCTTAGATTTCCTTTTCCTAGGGTAATTCATAGATTTCTTTCTTCTTGAGGAATAGCCCTACCTAGTTGTGCCCCAATGGCTAGAGAACGTTAACTACCACCTTAATTTTGTGGAGCAAGTTAGGTCATCCCGAACTAAACGTAGCACAATTCAACTCCCATTATTTACCTTTAAAGAGGACTGGAAGAACACTGGCCAGTGGTATGCCAGTGTCAGGCCTATGACATGTGACCCCTTAGTTTTAGACACTCCCTCCTCAATAAAGAAGTGGAAGTATGTATTCTTTTATGTTTTGGGAAAGTGGCAATTCCACCCTATAGAGGTAAATAGAGAGGACATAGTTCCTATTTTCTATCACCATTTATATAAATGAATATAACTTTTGTATCCTTGTGCACTTTGTTTTATAAGCATATTCCGAACTTATTTGGTCCTTTCTGTAGAATATAAGAAGCTGACTTTGACCTCGACGATCCAAGAGCGAGCTGACGTTATCAGAGGTTTTCCAAAGAAGCAGATGTCCTACAAGTTCGTGATATCAGATTCCAACCTCTTCCGGGTAGGATTGTTTCAGTGTCTTCCTCCTACCTCAACTTCGGCCAGGGCTTCTACCTCTATCCTAACCTCTTCTGATAAGCAATTTAATTAGCATTTGCCCTAAACACATACTTAACATATATCCATTATTTCTTTTGCTTTAGATAATCAAGAGATGCCGAGATACGAAGCCGCAAAAGCAGCAGCAGCTGTTTCTAAAGGCAAGAAGAGGGTGGGTCCTGCCGAAGTTATCAGTCGACCTCATGAGGTCTTATAGGCTGAGAAGGCTGAGATTAAGCATGAGGCTCACCTTTAAAGCATCACCATTTTGATGAAACACCGCTAAAAGTCTACTCCCATGACTTTAGCTCATGAGAGGTCTTCTCGTGAAATGCCTCCCTAGAATTCAAACTTAACTCCAACTATGTCACCATAATAGCAGGAGCCAATTATTCAAGGTCGCAAAAATGGTGCCCAAACTTGCAGAAGCCAAATGTCGAAAATTTAATAGACCACCAAGCTAAAATATTTCTAGACTTCCTCCAAGATCCATTCCCATCAAGGGAATCTATTGCAGCACTTCCCTTCCCTCTTAGAGAGTTTACCAACCTCCTCACTAGGAGCTGGGATGAGAAAGAAAAATAATTTTTAGCTTAGATGCCTATGGCAGATAAGGTGGTTTGTTTAAGCTCAAATACTTTGAAATTTCATCTTTCGTTTTATTTCTCATACTCATTTTCTTTACTTAGGTCAAAGCCGAGCTAGACAAAATACTCAAGGTAATGAACCAAGCCTTAGGCTTATTTGAGAATATAGAGGCTGAGCGGGCAAGGTTCACAGAAAAGTAAATGACTATAAAGATTGCCTCAACAAGATGGGAGTCGAGTTGGAAGCCAAATCGGCCTCTGAATTGAAATATATAGATGACAACGAGGCCTTGCAGATTTGGTAGGAAAAGGCTACCCAATGGGCAGCCACTGAGAAAAAGAGGGTCGAAGAGGAGAAAATACGAGCTAATGAGGAGCAGGCTCTAATTAATGAAGCTATGAAAAGGGCTAAAGAGGGGCCACCAAGAGGGCTGAAGCTAAAGCTTCTACGGCAGTAAAGATTTGGAAGGCCTCTCCTGAGTTTGATGCACTTCCTTAGGACACCTATATCATGGCCTTAGGAAAGCTTGTGAAGTATATTGGTAGAGTAAGGCCAGACTTTGATACAACCTTCTTGGTGGAATCCTTAGAGGAGAATTAGAAGAGTTCCAAAGATTGTTTGAGGCAGCTGGAGTTCGTATTATCCCTATTGATGAAGACCTTGAAGATGATATTCAAGCTCCACAAGACCCATCTCTTCCTTAGGATTTACTTCTTGTTTTTTTTTTTTAAGATATTGCTAAATGAATGATGTCAAATTCTTTTTTTGCTTATGAGCGAATGTTAGTTTATCCTTTATTTTGCATAATATACTGTTTATTCTTATAATATAAATTTATCTAAGTGTTTCGGCACATGCAACCTTAACTCAGCTTGATAACAAGCAAAGTTTTATAATTTTCTTAAGAGAAAATTCGTCTAAGTGTTACAACACATACAACCTTAGCTCAACTTGCTAATGAGCAATGCTTTGTAATTTTCTTAAGATGAAATTTGTCTATGTGTTGCAGCACGTGCAACCTTAGTTCGGCTTGCTAATGAGCAAAGTTTTATAATTTCTTTAAGAGCAAATTCGTCTAAATGTTGCAGCACATGCAACCTTAGCTCAACTTGCTAACAAGCAAAGCTTTATAATTTCTTTAAGATGAAATTTGTCTAAGTATTGCAGCACATGCAACCTTAACTCAGGTTGCTAACGAGCAAAGTTTTAAATTCCCTTAAGAGAAAATTTGTCTACATGTTGCAGCACATGCAACCTTAGCTCAGTTAGCTGAGAAACAATACTTTCCCTATTTTCAAATAAAATACACTTTTTATTCTAGATTTACAGTACAAAGTACATTTACTTCCTGCTGATAATACTTCTTGAGGTGTTCTGCATTCCAAGGGTGTCGCAGAAGTATGCTATCCATATCTTCCAGCTCGTAGGCTCCCTTGAGTAGTATTCTAGTTACTTTAAAGGGACCTTCCCAATTAGGTCCTAAAGATCTAGAGCTAGATTCTCTAGTGGCAAGGAAACTTTTCCTTAGCACTAGAGTACCAACCTCGAATACTCCATTTCATAACCTTCTGATTGTAGTACTTTGCATTGCATTGTTTGTATACAGCATTCCTGATTTCAACTTCATTCCTCATTTCCTCTATTAGGTCCAATTCTCCACGCAAAGCTTTCTTATTCTCCTCCTTGTTGTACATTGTTGTTTGAATAGAAGGAATCATTACCTCTATTGGATCACAACTTCCACCCCAAAAGCCAAGGAGAAAGGGGTTTCTCCAATGCTATTCCTAGGCATAATACGATAAGACCATAGTACGATGGGGAGTTCCTCAGTCCATCCACTCTTAAGGGCATCAAGTTTTACCTTTAGTGTATGCTTGATGATCTTATTGATTGTTTCAACTTGGTCATTAGCCTGAGGACGGTTTAGCATGGAGAAATGCTTCTGAATGCCAAGTCCTTCGCAAAAGTTTACGAAGCGAGTATTGTAAAATTGGTTTCCATTGTCTGTTATGATGGAATGAGGTATTCCAAACCTACACACAATGGACTTCCATATGAAATTAGTGGTCTTTTGTTCAGTAATCTTAGCAAGTGGTTTAGCGTTAACCAATTTAGTAAAGTAATCAACTACAACAATCGTGAACTTCGTTCCACCATTTCAGGAAGGCATGGGGCCAATTAAATCAACCCCTCATTTGGAGAACAGCCAAGAAGCCACTACAAAGTTTAGCTCTTCTGGCGAAAGCTTAATGTTAGGAGCGAAGCGTTGACATTTATCACATCTTCTCACAAATTCTAATGCATCCCGTTTCATAGTGGGCCAGAAATATCCTTGACATGTGATTTTATGAACCAACGATTGTCCTCCAGAATGATTTCCACATACTCCTTCATGTACTTCATGTAAAGCATAAAGTGCTCCTTCTTCATTTAGGCATTTTAATAAAGATACCCAATATCCCCGTTTGTAGAGTACATTATCAATTAATGTGTACCTAACTGATCTCATCCAAAGTCTTCTTACTTAAATGGGATCTTTAGGATGTACCCCTGTTCTTAGATAGGAACCAATTTCGTCCATCCACGTGGACTTGTAAATAGTCATAATGGAGACAACTTTTACTCTTTCAATAGCAAGATGAGTAATCCTTCCTACTGGAATGCTATCAAACTCTTCTATTCCTTCACTTGTGGCTAGTTGAGCTAAAGCGTCAGCATGACCGTTCTGAGTTCGAGGAATTTGTTTTACCACAATAGTTCAGAAAATCTCAAATTCCTGCATAACAATTTGAAGAAAGCTATTCATTCTTTCTTCCTTAGTTTGGTAGGCATCATTGATCTGATTGACCACCAATTGTGAGTCATTGTAGACTGTCAAATGAGAAATTCTCATCTCTTTTACCATCCTCACCCCAGCTATTAGCACTTCGTATTCAGCCTCTTTGTTGGAAGTCTTGAAGTCAAACGATAAGGTTTTACATAATAACTAGTGATTTGGACCTATCAAGACTACTCCTGCCCATGACCAAATTTCGATCGAGGATCCATCTACAAAAAGTTCCCATGGAGTTTCATGGGAGAGTAATTCTAGTGGTTACGAACTAAACTCCGCAATAAAATCAGCAAGCGCTTGACCCTTTATAGAAATGCGATGTTTGTATCTTATATCGAATTGTCCAAGCTCCACTGTCTATTTGACCATTCATCTAGAAGTATCAGGATTCTGTAAGGTTTGCCTTAATGGATAGTTAGTTAAAATCTCAATAGGGTGCTCCAAAAAGTATGGTCTTAACTTCTTTGCAGCCATAACAACGGCATAGACTAATTTCTCTAAAGGAGAATAATGGAGCTCGGCTTTATAGAGTACCTTACTAACATAGTAAACAAGATGTTGTATTCCCTCTTCTACCCGAGCTAAGACAGTGCTGATAGCATGTTCAAACACTTCAAGATAAGATCAACACTTCACATGCCCTTGTTTTTTACAACACATGTGGCTGTGCCAATCGTTGTTTTAGCTCCTTGAAAGCGAGTTGACATTTAGCAGTCCATTCAAACTTCTTCTCTCCTTGCAGGATATCGAAGAATGGTTTACACCGATCAGTTGATTTTTACATAAAATGGCTTAGGGAAGCTATTCGTCCAGTCAAGCTTTAAACCTCCTTCGGCCTTGTTAGGGCTTGCATTTCAATGATGGCTCGTATTTTTTTGGATTGGCCTCAATTCCTCTACAATTTACAAAATAGCCTAAGAATTTTCCAAAGCTCACACCGAAGGCGCATTTGTGTGGATTTATTTTCATCCTATACTTTCTCAAGATTCCAAACATCTCAGCAAGATGTTTTTGATGATCTCTGGCATCTGTACTCTTGACTAGCATGTCATCAACATATACTTCTATAGTTCTAATAATTTGCTTGGCAAACATGGAATTGTCCAAACGTTGATAGGTGGCTCTAGGATTTTTTAGGCCAAAAGGCATTACCTTGTAACAATAAAAACCTCGGTCAATAATTAAGGCAGTATGTTCCTAGTCCGGCTCATACATAGGGATTTGGTTATACCCTGAGTATGCGTCCATGAAGCTAAGCAATTCATGTCATGTCGTTGCATCGACCATCTGATCTATCCTTGGTAAAAGAAAACTATCTTTAGGACATGCTTTGTTGAGGTCAATGAAGTCTTTGCACATCCTCCATTCCCCATTACTTTTCTTCACAAGAACTGCATTAGCAACCCATTTAGGATATTTTGCTTCACGAATGAACCTATTGCAAATCAACTTTTACACCTCGTGATTTAGGACTTTGTACCTTTTCGAGTTTAAAAGTCAACGTCCCTACCACTTAGGTCGAACCAAATGGTTGATACCCAGCCTATGGCAAGTGACATTAGAGTCGATTCATTCCTTATTTGCATGATTTCAAGCGAAAAATCAAGATTTTGCTGGAGAAAATTTGCTATCTAACATCGGATGGATGACCAAAGTTCGTGGCCTATTCTAAGCTCCTTCGGTGGATCATCTGGTCCGAACACCATTCTGTCCAGTTCTTTCATAGGTTCTCCCCTTTTGAACCTTAGATGTGGGTCTAATGAGCCAAGGTCGAATTCTATAAGATATGCTATATAAACTCATGAGGAAATATATGCATCCTTCCTTACTAGAAAGATCTTCATCTGACATTTCTCAGCGAGTACCATGAACTTAACATTCGGCTTAGTTCGGCATTGAACTTCACCAATTCTAACAGATAGCTTAATCGACCTTTTTGCTTGGGTAAGGGCTCCATTAAGTCCTAAAACCACATTTGAGTGTGGCTGTAGAAAATTTATTGGAATACCCATCTATTCCAGTATGTTAGCATAAAGTATGTTAAGAGAACTCCCTATATCTACTAAAACTTTGGGAATTCTACTAGAATTCCAGGATAAGGATGTAGGTCCGCCTCTTCATCGTCGAACGAAAGATGGTCGTTCGTTATATTTCTACGATATTTCTCAATAATACCGATCTGAGTGAGGTCGATAGGTCTCTTTAATCTAGCTTTGCTTGCTCGATCATTTTGTTGGTTCCTCAACATTCGGACATGAGTACTAGGTAAATCAACATTGCAAGCTTTAGCCTCAGCTTGATTTCCATGCACTATACCAACTCCGTTTGGAGTGAAAAACTTTATGCATAATGATATATTGAAGTGGCGGCCTGCAACTCGTGTAATACGGGTCTCCCTAATATAGCGTTATAATTGGAAGGCAAGTTAACTACCACAAATCATGCGATCACATTTAATTAAAGTAGAAATTAAGTTACTTTCCATAATTTAAATATAGAAATCTCATAATCTTTTCCTGGACTAAACATGACAATTCCATGATCATTTCTTTACCAAAACTTGAAATAAAAAAGTGCACATTGGGTCCTTCAACTATAGAAAGTCATCAATTTGGTCCCCTAACTTTTAACATCTTACACTAAGATCCCAAATTCAAGATTAATGACTATTAGGACTTTTGGGGTATTATAATCTACCCTTTTTAAAATTAATTTTTGTCCTCGAAAATGACCTTAGAGTCATTGTCAAATAGTTGATACTTAGATCGTATTTCATCCTGACATTTCCAACTTGCCCATTCGACTAAATGGTGAGGCCATAACACTTTGACCAATGATATTTCTAATTTGTTGCAAAGATTTTGTACTATCTAAGCTATAATTTAAAGTAAGGTTTCCTCATAGCTTAAATCTCGCTAAATTTTCAAGGGTTGATGTTTCACCAAGTGATTTAAATAATGAAAGTGCTTCTTGACCACCTATAAGGAAAACATCATGCGTTGTAGAAAGTTCTAGTGGCAAAGCCAATTGATAAGCTACATTTCCAATCCGTTTGAGTATTTCGAAAGGTCCAATGTACCGCGATCGAAGTTTATCTTTCTTGCTAAATTGTAAGACAATATTCATTGGCGTGACTTTCAAAATACTCAGATAATCAATTCTTGTTTCTTTTGTTTTCTATCTACATAGATTTTCTGAAGATTCTTAATCCGATCATGGTGTGTTAGTCGAACCGAGAGTGCTGCCATTCGAGTGATAGTATCTCACGAAGTTGTGGATACTACGAGACTTAATCTTTTGAATTCCTTCCATAGAAGTTTCTGAGCTATTAACATTGATGCTTTTTCTGTGGCTTTCCTATTTAAAGTGCTTGTCACTACATTTGCCTTGCTTGGTAGTAGATTTCACTATCATAACCTTTACAATTTCAATCTATCTTCCATGCCTCATGTCCAGTCCTTTTGAGTAAAAATCTAAATAAAAAAATATAATTGAGGCTCTTATGATCTGTATAAATGTCACATTTACCCCAGTACAAGTAGTGTCTACAAATCTTCAAGGCATGTACTACCGTTATAAGTTCTAGGTCTTATTAGGGGTAATTCTATTCATAAGGTTTCAAATGTGTAGATGCATAGGTGACTAGCTTGCCTTGTTGCATTAATAAACTACCTATGCCTTGCTTGGATGCAACACTGTATATTACAAAACCTTTTGATCCTTTAGGTGCATTAACTAACTTTTTTAATTCTTCAAATGTTCTTCGTGCCCTTCTTCAATATTTGAATAAATCAAAATATCATTGATGAATATGATGACAAATTGATCTAGGTATTCATAGAATACGTGATTTATCAAGTCCATGAGTACTTCGGGGAGAATAACTCAGTCCAAGTGGCATAACTAAGAACTCGTGACCATACCCAATTCTAAAGGGCATCTTTGACATATCGCTAGATTTGATCTTCAATTGGTGGTATCCTAACCTTATGTCGATCTTTGAAAATGTCCTTACGCCTCGTAATTGGTTGAACAAGTCCTTAGTCCTAGAAAGTGGATAATTATTCTTAATAGTGATTCTATTCAGTTCACGATAGTTGATGCACATCCTTTAACCCATATTTCTTTTTGACGAATAATATTGGTGCTCCCTATAATGATACACTGGTCGGATGAATCCCTTTTTCCAACAACTTTTCTATTTGTGATTTCAATTCCTGTATTTCGTTAGCACCATACTATAAGGATTCTTAAAAATAGGTATGGCGCTGAGAATCAAAACAATTGTTAACTTCACTTTCCCTTTTATAGGCATCCATGGCAAGTCCTCGAACAAAAATAGCATTTGCAACTTCCACACTACTTTGACATCTCCCAGAGTCAGTGCTTTATCTCCTTTTACCAGCACTCACATATATCCCTCTTACTTTAAGAGCCTTCGGGCTTTCACATAAACAACTTGGAGTAGGGGTTTTGTCATGGTCACTAAAAGGAGAAGTTCTACCCTTTAGACTACCTAAAATCTACTTCTCTTTTAAAGCGTAGCATGATTCTTAAAAAGCCAATCCATACCCAAAATTACGTAGAATTCATGTATATTCCAAACATATAAGCTCGTTTCCCAAGTCCTACCATCAATTTCTACCTTAGTCTTCCTTATTATGTGATCTTTATCTTGTCATCGTGTCAAGGTCGATATCCTTGTAAAAACTCGAGTCGATAGTTCTATAACTTCCAACCATAGTGTTTAAAATCTCTCACCAACTATTCTCATATTGAGGTCACTGATGCCAATTCCAACTATCTTCTTGCTTAAGGCATCACCAACTTGTTAGCTTTACCCGATGATAATAAATCGTATACTCATAATCCTTCACTAGCTCCAACAGGATGTGATTCAGGTTCCTCACATATGTCATATTCAACCTCAAGAATATATCATGTTTCTGGGTTTAAACTCTAACCGATTGCGAGCATCTGTCAACAATTTAAAAACAAAATAAACTTATACTGACTTAACTTCTAATTTAATAACTTCTAATTTAAACAAATATAAATAAGTTAAGCACATTGTTTCATAAATAAACATGCTCCATAAATCATAATTCCCGTAACTATAGGTTCCCAAAATAAAGATTTCTAAATTAAATATTTCCATAATTAGAAGTCTCTTAATTAGGGTACTTTCCTAAATGACATTTTCTTATTTAAAGGATTTTTATACATAAGAGTTTCTAACCTTGAATCCTTCCGTAACTAGGAATTTCAAAGTTTAATTGCATGTTTTAAATGCATGTTTCAAAGATATATATATATAGTAGTTTATTAAAATGGATGCTTCTCAAAATGGAAATTTCTTGAAGTAAGAATTTTTTTTTTTTTTTTTTTTTAAATAGAGGTTTCGTAAGGTAATAGTTTCTCAAAATAGACGCTTCTCAAAATGAAAATTTCCTGAAATCAGAGTTTCTAAAATAGAAATTTCGTAAGATATGAATTCTTGAAATAGAGGTTTCTAAAATGGAATTTTCTTATAAGTTTTTGAAAATAAGGTTTCTAAAGATTCTTAAATTTGGAGTAAGTTGTAATATTGTTTTCGTTTTATTGGTGTGAATAATGTTCAACTGAGTGGCTTCTAGGTGAGGAGGGGGGGGGGGGGGGCACAAACTCTCCTTAAACAATTTAGGTCTTTTTGACAAAATCCTTCAATTCTTCTAATACACAAACCAAGAAAACTCGAACAATAAGTGGGGAAATGGAAGTATTTAGAGGTATAATTTTTTTTATTAGACTATTGTTTGGTCGAGAAATTCTCTGAGGTCAACTATTCGCATAAGTTGATATGTTCCCTAATGTACTTGATAGTCTAAAGTCACGTAATATCATAAAATTGTCATTTTCATAACTAGATTTTTCTTTTTTTGGAAATTTGAACTTTCATAAATCTACACTTTCAGAATTGGGAATTTTCCATAATTAGGCACATATAAAGAGGAAACTTGTACATAAATAAGCACATTTTCATAATTAAGCAAAATTCTAATTTGTTTGAACATAATTTCATAAATAATATTCACATAATCCTGCATGAATATGGTTAGATTTTATAAACTAGCATGCTCTAAACATAGGTAAACGTGGTTAAATATAATTGTCATCATATAATAATAACATCAATAATTTAATTACACGTCTTTGTATTTGATTCAATGGCGACGGAGCTTGAAAATTGGCATTGCGTGGTGGTGATGCAAAAAAACTTCAATCTGATTTTTTATATATATATATATAAAAACTTGTTTCTGTAGTTAAAAATATATAATATATATCATTTAAAAAAAAATTGTTTCTAACACTGAATAGTGTTTTTCTTTAAAAATAAAAAATAAAAAAATCAGTCTACATAAACGACCCAAACTTTACCTTCGAAATCATTATACATGTACAATAAAAGAGTATTATAATTAATAGAAAAATATAATGTTTTCTTGACAAGCGAGAATTTAATATTATTTTTAAGAGAATTTATTCCTCATTTTGCATAATCCACCTTCGATCGCCTCGAACCTACATTTTTAGTTACCTATAAAAGGTTTAACATATACGTGCGAGACATCAATCTCAGTAAATGAGTAACAGCGAATTTCATCTCATATTTATATACGAAAAATCATAACATATATATGGAGACACGGGGAATTAAGATCCGAACTTCGTGACTATAATTCTCATGCGTAGTGCTACTAAACTCCGGTCCTTTGAACTTACACACATAGGACCCTTATCATAATCATAACTTGAATTTCCGTATCATCATATTCATAACATAAATTTCCGTAATTAAATAATAAAAGAATAATCCGTACTACTACACTTATCGTTGTATGAAAGAAGATCAAAGTAAATCGAGGAAATTGTCTTGTTAGATTTTCACTCCAAAATTCATTGGACACCGTGCATGCTAAATTTTGTAATATGAAAGTGTATGTAGAAAATGAGTTAAAAGAAAGGAAGGAGCAAAGTACAAGCTTAGTTGTGTGTGAGTTTAAGTGATTTGAGGGGGTATAAAATCGGGGTCTGTAAGATTTTTGACTCTATTACCTATTTTGGTACAAACATTCATTCATTTATTAATACCACACATTTTCCATATAGAGTGTAATCAATCACTCAACTAATTACCCAATTAACTATATTAATAAATATGTAATTGCTACTAATAAGTTATTACCATATAATTAGACATTTGATTTAAATTATGCCAAAATAAACATTCTAACAAACCATATAAAAATATTAGATTGCTAATTACACAAGCATAAATAATGTTTCTAATAATTATGCCAAAATAAATATTATAACATATATCAGATTTCTTGTTACACAAGAATAAATAATGTTTCTAATTTTAATAAATGAAAGTTTCTCTAATTATGATAATTAACCAATTAATTAGGTTAATTGACATGCAAAATTTATATCAAATCATGCAATCACATTTAATCAAAGTAAAAATTAAGCTACTTTACATAATCTAAATATGGCAATCCCATTATCTTTTCCTTGACTAAACATGACAATTCCACGATCATTTCTTAACCAAAACTTGAAATTAAAAAAGTGCTCATTGGGTCCTTGAACAATGGAAAGTCATCAATTTTGTCCCCTAACTTTCAACATCTTACACTAAGGTCCCAAATTCAAGATTAACGACTATTAGGACTTTTTGGGGTGTTATATGTGTGAAATTTGTGATGGTGGTCATCTTTGTTGTAAGGTGACCTTTAATATGGATTGGCCTTTAGCTGGCCAACCTAAAGTCTAGTCTATTGTTAGTTGACATTTTACCGCACGGCGTCAAATGTTGTAATATAATGATGAGTTAGCATGTCGAACCCTCATAGATTGATAATTAAATCTGTATTAGGAACTAACCTCAATTTATATAGACCATCGAATTAATGGGATCAATGTAATTTAACTTAATCTTAATCGAAAGTTTGACTAAATCAACAACAGAATGCCAATTCGTAAGGATTCAAACAATATAAGAAGAGCTAGGATTTTGATTTTATCTAACTATCAACAATGTCTCTTACTTCTCTATTTATTTCCAATTGATTTTCCTACTGTATAAACAAAGAACCCTAATACATTTCTACTCCCACTCTCGAGTGCCAAGTAAAAATCATTCCTAAATTCCAATTCCAATATCTCTATTCCAAATCAAAACTATGAGAATTGATTACGTTCTATAGTTTTTCGTAACAGGCTTCAAACAATTTATACTTTCTCTCGAAACCTATAAATTCCCAAGTAGTGTTATTCTATGATCACATTCAAAATTTTCTCTCTCAAGTTTCAAATCTTAAACATCAAATCAATCATTAATGTCTAGCTAATTGAAAGCATTAAGAACAAATAATACAAATAAACTTAGAAGAAAATCTTAAAGAAATATATTGAAAATCAAAACATAATATCAAGTATAGATTACATCAATCCCCAAGATGAATGAATTAGTTCATGATTGAAAATAAGGAAAACTTAAAGTTCATAATCAAAAACATGGAGAAGAAAAGGAGAAAAACTATTTTGGAGTTGAATTCTCGCTATCTCTTCCTTCAATTATCTTGTTCTCTAGATTAGCCGCCATCGAAGTATGCTCCAAAATCCTCTAAAAGGTTGTACTTATGACCCCCTTCAATGTCTATCTCGGTTTAGGGGGTTAATGGGCCTTCTTTCGGATTAATTTTGGCATCGCATCGCCTAGTTGTATTTGTTGGGTGGCGCCAAGGCACTGGTTAGGAAATGCCTAGGCGCTGTTTATTCTGTTAAAATTTTTGTTTTCTATCTTACATTGGCGGCTAGGCTCTATCATGGTGGCGCCTACGTGCTACCTTCTCTGTTGATTTTCTTTTCTTTGCCCAATTTCTTGCTTTCCTTGCTTATTTTCAAATCCTCGTATCCTCATTTCATATAGTCATCACTCCTGAACTCTTAATTGCTCCAAGGGGCGTCATTTTTCATCATTTCCCATAATCTACAACAAAACACAAAAACACATATCAAAACGTCCTAAAAACTCTTAAGAGCAAACAAATATCAAGTTTAAATATTATTAATTGCATGAGTGAAACACACTCATCATATATTTTCCATAAAGAAAATAGTAATGAGCTTTAAAAGATTTGAATTCTATGTCAATAAAAAAAGTAATACATTTTATACTTCCTTTGTAGCCTTCATACTGAGTGATTAAGTCAGCTAGGGTATTTAAAACCTGGTATTGTATAGTCGTCTAACTTGGGAGTTATCGGTCTAAAGATTGTTATAAGAGTCATTTAGAAAACTTAATGGAGAAAAGTCTGCGCATAACTATTTTGTTTAAAATGTCCTACTAGTACTAGGTTTGACTTTCATTATTTGAGGAAAATATCCATTCACCAATGATTCCTTATGTATATCCTTTCTCACAAATATAAAGTTTTGAATCTTGCTCGCAGGACATTAATGGTACTTTTCACATTTGTGTCTCTTATACAATTTACTTTATATAATTTTGAAACATTTGGATGGTTAGAGTCTACTAAGGTTTTGTTGTATCTGGACCAATTCTATAAGTCAAATCTTTTCTAATAGATCTTTTACTGGCAAAGACTGTCCGAAGGTTTTTTTTTATCTCTTGAAGAGTTCTTCAAAGGGTTTTCCTTCGTAAACAAATCTCAGTATTGATTACTTTACTGTGTTGATATTTATGTTTGATTGATTGTTAGGGTTTAAACTATCTTTAAAATTCATCCAGATACAATAATTTGTGACTTGTTGCATGTTATTATTTGTTTGATTTTAATTCTTCATATTAAACCAATTCACTTCCCTCTAAGTGTTAATTAGGTCGAACCTCAATTATTTCAATATCATTGGTTGGATCATCTATTTGTATTAGAGAAGAATTGGTTGTATCACATTATTGCTATAGTGGAAGAATTTATATCTTATTTGAAATACAATAAAGTCGAGAAAAGTAGATTATTTTAGCGTTCTACTCATCAGGTTCATTTCAAATCGACAATATTCCCATTAATGTGTTTTGATCAGTGTTCTAAAAAGTATAAAGCATGGCGCATCGTAGAGCTCAAGCTTCGGTTTTGGCGAGACCTAGATGTAAAAAGCATAAAAACCGTTTTCTTAATTTAATATTATTTTAAATTTTAAATCAGTCTAAAAATTATTTAATATTTAAAGAAAAAAACATATAAAAAAAAAAAGACACGCCTAAGCTTGAAGAAAAAATAATCAAAAAATAATACTCCTCTATCCAATAAAAATAGTCTTGTTTTCCTTTTATGTTTATCCCAAATTGTTGTCATGTTTCTTATTTGAAAGTCTAGTTTATATATTATTACCATATAATTAGACATTTGATTTAAATTATGCCAAAATAAACATTCTAACAAACTATATAAAAATATTAGATTGATAATTACACAAGCATAAATAAGTTTCTAATTTTAATAAATGAAAGTTTCTCTAATTATAATAATTAACCAATTAATTAGGTTAATTGACATGCATAAATTATATCAAATCATGCAATCACATTTAATCAAAGTAAAAATTAAGCTACTTTACATAATCTAAATATGGCAATCCCAAATCTTTTCCTTGACTAAACATGACAATTTCATGATCATTTCTTAACCAAAACTTGAAATTAAAAAAGTGCTCATTGGGTCTTTGAACTATGAAAAGTCATCAATTTTGTCCTAAGGTTTTTTATCTCTTGAAGAGTTCTTCAAAGGATTTTCCTTCGTAAACAAATCTCAGTATTGATTACTTTACTGTGTTGATATTTATGTTTGATTGATTGTTAGGGTTTAAACTATCCTTGAAATTCATCTAGATACAATAATTTGTGACTTGTTGCATGTTATTGTTTGTTCGATTTTAATTCTTCATATTAAACCAATTCACTTCCCTCTAAGTGTTAATTAGGTCAAAGTTGGATCATCTATTTGTACTAGAGAAGAATTGGTTGTATCACATTATTGCTATAGTGGAAGAATTTATATCTTATTTGAAATACAATAAATACGAGAAAAGTAGATTATTTTAGCGTTCTACTCAACGGGTTCATTTCAAATCGACAATATTTCCATTAATGTGTTTTGATCAGTGTTCTAAAAAGTATAAAGCATGGCGAATCGTAGAGGTCAAGCTTCGGTTTTGGCAAGACCTAGGTGTAAAAAGCATAAAAAACATTTTCTTAATTTATTATTATTTTAAATTTTATATCAGTCTAAAAATTATTTAATAATTAAAGAAAAAACGTTAAAGTGTTTAAAAAAAAAAAGGCACGCCTAAGCTTGAAAAAAGTCAAAAAATCAAAAAAAAAATCAAAAAATAACACTCCTCTATCCAATAAAGATAGTATTGTTTTCCTTTTTCGTTTATCCCAAATTGTTGTCATGTTGCTTATTTGAAAGTGTAGTTTATATATTATTTTCCTAACATACCCCTATTTAATGTGCTTTTTTATTACAAATATAAATCATTCCATTATTGAATTGTAGTTAGAACAATAAATTTAAAACCAAAAAACGTTTCATCTTTCATGATATTTATTCATTTGTATTTGGAGTATAAAAAAGGGTCTACTATCTTATATTGTCGTCATTTTCTCAAATCATGAGTAAGAAATTGAAAGATAATCCGCATTCCATCAATGTTTCTAAAGAAGATCCTAGAATAATTAGCACCATGGATCATGATTTGAACAAGTCAGTGAGGCCATTTCTTGATTTAAGTGCTCCACCAGCAAACGAAGGTTACATTTCTGCTGCTCAAAAATATCAACGTGCGACATCATGAAGAATAATAATTATTCTGCAGGCTGAAATTCAGCAGATAATTTAACAGAGAAACCACCAAGAAAACGAGAAATGTTTATTAATCATTCATGAATCAAATATTCCTACCAACTCACGTCCTATTCCTACCATTTCATGTCCTATTCAAATGAATAAGGAGTTACTTGATCATTGTATAAAAAAATCAATGATTTACTGGATAAAAAGCTTATCCGCCCAAGTAAATCACTGTGGAGTTGTTCGACATCTTACATCAACAATTCTGTTGAGATTGAGCGAGGATCCCCTCATTTAGTTATCAATTATAAACTACTCAATAAAGCTCTTTAATGGATTAGATATCAATTGTCTTAAAAGAAAGACCTATTAAATAGGTTATTCAAGGCTGTTATCTTCCCCGAATTTTATATGAAGTCAGGTTTCTGACAAATTCAAATTAAGGAAGAAGACAGATACAAGACAGTGTTCAATGTTCCTTTTGGCCATATGAATGAAATGTTATACCATTCGGCCTAAAAATGCTTCTTCAGAATTTCAAAAGATCATGAATGATATTTACAATCCTCACTTAAACTTCATTATTGTTTACATTGATGATGTTCTAATTTTTTCAACAAGTTTAGAACAATATTTTAAGCATCTCAATACATTCGTTCATGTCATCAAAAATATGGTTTAGCAGTTTCTGCTAAAAAGGTTATTTTATGCCAAACAAGTATTAGTTTCTTAGAGCATAACATCTATTTAGGAACATTACACCCATTTAAAGAAGTCTAGATTTTACTGACAAATTTCCTGATGAAATCTTGGAGAAAAATAGTCTTCAAAAACTTTTAGGTTGTGTCAATTATATAGGTGACTTTATCAAAGAGATAAGGATCCTATGTGCCTACGTTTTCAAAAGACTTCAAAAAAAAATCCGGTCCTATGAAGTCACGAACATACTATGGCTGTACAAAAAGTCAAAAAAGTTGTCAAAAGTATACCATGCCTATTAATCTTTGATCCCACTGCCTCAATTATAGTTGAAACCGATGCATCGATATTGGTTTTGGTTGTGCTTTATAGCTAGTCAAATTCCACTCTAGTGTTTGGACTGGTCCTCAAAAGAACTATACCACTATCAAAAAAAGAATTTTATAAATAGTTTTATGTATTTCAAAATTTCAAGATGATTTAATAAATAAAAAGTTTGTTTTAACAGACTATAAAGTTTCAAAGGAAGTCTTGCAAAAAGGCGTAAAAACCCTAGTTTCAAAATAAATTTTTACAAGATTGTAAACTATTCTATCTTGCTTTGATTTCGAAATCCTATATATACAAGGATCATCAAACTTCTTGCAGACTAAGAAAACTATGAAAATTATTAGAGAGATTTTCAAACTAAGGGAAATCTTCAAAAAGATATGGGTTTTTCTTCCTCAAAGAAGAAGAACAAGAAAAAGTCATCAATCCCTATTCATTCAATAGATGATTACATTCAAATTTTATTTTAAGGATCAAAATATGTAGAACATATTGCTTCTACTTCTCAAGAAACTACATCAGCCCTAAAAACCCCATCTTTACAAAATACTTGGAGTAAAATCCTCTGAAGAAAATCCTTCAAATTTC
The DNA here is from genome assembly GCA_903798375.1 of Fraxinus sp. D2006-0159. Lineage (NCBI taxonomy): Eukaryota > Viridiplantae > Streptophyta > Magnoliopsida > Lamiales > Oleaceae > Fraxinus > Fraxinus sp. D2006-0159. Next base: position 6,534 of record CAIGRQ010249827.1, on the reverse strand, counting down.
AAGAAAGCCCTTCAAATAGAATTTGGAAAATTACCAAATATCAATCCTCCTCCATCATTTTAATATTTTACTAAATCCATTCAAATTCTTGATTTTTCTAAAATTTCAATTCAAATGGTACTATCATACGAACACTAGGATAGGACCCATGGAAAGAGAAGCGGATGCGTCTCTCAAAAGACGATTCATTCAGATCTATTTTTCAATTATTTTGACTATCAAGAGGCCTAGTTTAACGTTTCTATTTTAGACCAGTAACTCACTCTCGGTTCATTCTTTTCAATCAAAATTGTTTGTCAACTTTTCCAAAATGAAATGGTTTCAAAATTTGTTTGAACATTTTGGTCTTGATGAGATTATTTTACACAGTCCTACACATCAAGGGTTCAAATTCTTCAAAAAAAAAGAGGCAAAACCTTTTTTGACGCCTCAAGAAAAATTTTTATTTCAGTTTGCTCATAATCTCAAGGTCTCATGGATATTCTATTGGGATTATCAGATTATTCAAAAAAGGGCTCTGAATATAATGTCAAACGACTAGTTCGGAGACTCAATATCAAATGTGCTTTTTGTCTTGACAATATTGATGATTTGATTGACGAAGAAACTTAAAAGGAAATTCAAAGAAATACACCTTCAAAATGACAATATGAACACAGTTTTCTTGATGAAATAGAAGACTATAGGGCTCAAAGAGCAAATAATTTACTATTCAAAATGTATTTGCCACCAAATAAATTATTCGTGTTCCCTTTGTCGACACTCAAGAATGGACAAAAGATTTTATTAAAGTAGCTTTAAACTTTAATAAAGCAGATTCTACAATTCAAAAAGTTGGGAAAAGACACGCATGGCAGACAAAAGACAAACAGAGGACACGTTTTGTTGCTTTCCAAATCGTCCTTCAAGATTCCTTAATCAAATTCAAGAAGTTTTGAAGTCCGAAGTTTCAGTTATAAAAAAGTAGAAGACGGAAGACTTCTTTAAGCGTGATTTAGCGATAGATAAATCAGCTTCAAGAAAGCTTTAGATAATCCTTGTAGTTTTAAAGTTTTCTTTATCAAAATTTTTCATGTTGTATCTTTCAGTTTCTAATTTCAATTTCAATCTTGACCATCAAAAAAAATTTCTTCATTCCAAAATTTTGGTTCTTTGCTATCTCTATACTATTGACCTATCTTCCTCATCCCTAGGCCTACTTTGGTATCCAAGCCATAAGAGCTTAGAGTGAGACTATAGTGTCAAACTATTGTAGATATTATGTCAAAGATGAAACTGGTGTGAACATATCATCACTGAAGCGTTGGTCAGTCGTGTTGCCAAAGTAGGCGTTTAGGTGGTCTCGTTATAGGCTTTGTATGTCAACAGTCTATCCTGTAGCAATTATGTCTACAGTAGTAAGTTATCGTAATTTCATTTCTATACTATTATCTCTTTCATGTCAAATGAGTTTAGTTAAGGTAGTGGTAATAATAGAGATAATATTTCAAACATTTTTCATAATGATGATGAAGAAATTCAAGATCATACATTTGCATCAAACGATTTCACTTCAAATGAACTTCAAATAGCTCAAATTGAACAAAAGTTTCAAAACTGGACTATTCCAAATGTAGATAAGAAATCTATCTATGAAATAGGCATATTTGACTTTTGCAAGATTATATTATCAAAACTTTAGAACAAACAATTCCTATCAAAAATCAAACTATTTAAATAAATTTATTTACAAAAGAAGCCATTTGAACAAACAAGAAAAAATTCAAATATCTTCATGTTGGTCTAGACATTCCTATTCTCTACACCTTAAGAGATAAGAGACTTTTAAGGTTTGAACATTCATTACTCTTGATGCTCTAAATCTTTATATTCAAACAAAAAGCCTTGAAGTTGACAGTCGTTCAAAAGCTTTTGCTTTAATATATCGAATACATTACAAGCTTATGAGCACTCAACTCATTATTCGTGCTCTTAGATTTTCTCCAAGAGATGAAAGTCTTTTGATGGAAGTCAATCCTCTTCATTTAAATATCATGATTCCTAAGAGAATACTCTTGGATCTTGCAAATTGTGACTAGAATGGGATTTTGCAATTGAAAATGCTCAAAATTCAATTCCAACTCCTATTCACAAAATTCCTGAACAGCTTATTTCATTTCCTGATGGAAATGTTAAAGTTATCTTTGATAAACCATCTTCTTCTAACATTTTTCAAAGATCTTATTCTTCCTTATCTGATTATAAATCTAAGAATAATACTTTTCAATCAGCTAGATTTTCAACGTTGATTTCAATCATAATATTCCAAAACCTCATTACCAAACTGACAAAGAAAACGAATTAGAATAGCCCGGTTCACTGACTTTGTTAGATATATTACCTCCTGGAGGCTTGATCAGCACTGCAATGTTATTTCTTCTACAATTGATAGAAGAAATGAATTTAGAACTAATAAAACTCTTGAAGTTAAAAGTTTTCGAAAATTATTTTAAAAACGTTTTTCAAAAGAAGAAATTGAATTTTATTGTGAAGAATTTGAAGTTTTCTTAGAAAATTCAAGTTTTTATGATTAGGCATATTTCAAAGTTTACAACAAAAAAATCCACTAAAACAAAAACTGTTTAAAATACAAATGTTTCAAAAAAGACTTGTAAAACACTTAAGTGTGAAACTTTTCAAGCTATTCATCCTCCTATGCAAGAAATCGTAGTTTCTTAAGGAAATACTGAAGTTCTTGCTTCTCCTTTCAAAAGGATACCCAGCAAACGACCAAGTGAATCTGAAGGCGTTGCTAATGATATAAAAAATATTCAAGCTCGAAACAATTCTACAATCCATGTGCACTCAGCTCAACATAATTGAAACGAATTTTGATTCTAAGAAATCATTTTCAAGATCCATTGATAAAGGTAAACTCGTGTTAATTCTTTATTCAAACCTCATCCTTCTAATTAAATTCCTCAATTAGGAAAGTTAGACAATGAGACACAAGTTAAAGAACTTGCTACTCAGTTATCTAAGTTATCCTCTGCTTCAAAAAATATCAATACCATTGATGAAATTGACTCAATTTGTTGATAATGAAGATGTTCATTTTAATAAATTGAGAGGTTCAAATTCTATTTTTCCTCCGTATGGTAATTTTGTCACTGAATGGAATATTGATAGAATGACTCAATATCAAATTTTCCATTTAATGGAAGTTATGGCGATGTGCTATAAAGCACAATGTATCTAAAGGCGCCAATCCTAAATCCTCAGCCAATAATTTGGTATAGGATTTATGGGACAACTAAAACAATGGTGGTATAACTACCTTGATCAAGGAGGGATGAAATTTATGAAGCCAGAAATGTAGTTTTGCTACTCTCATCTTTAGTATTATCAAACATTATGTATGTGTGTGCGTGCGCGCGTTTGCTACATCTGTGAGTGAAAAAGTGTAGTGAGAAAGAGAAGAGCAGAATACGTGTGTGCTCGATAAAGTATTGAGAGTTAGTGGTGTGTGAAAGAGAATGAGTGCTCCCTTGAGTCAATAATATTTTAATTAAGTGGTGTGTATTTTTAAATTGTATAAGTGGTTTTACATCAATAAAAATATTTTCTTTTGGATTTTTAACTTGAAAATTTGGTATCAGAGATCAATAATTTGGTATAAAAGCAAGGTGGTAGGGGATGAAATTTTAGGCTTCTCGAGTTCGTGCACAAAGTGAGATTGTGAAGCTTTATTAAAACTTGTTTGATTACGAGGAGGTAAATCAAGTCACGATTGACGACCTACAAGTGGTAGGCGGAATGAGGAAGCTCAATAATCAAAATTATACCACATGGCAAACTTGTATGGAGTTGTGTTTCCAAGGGCAAGATCTGTAGAAAGTTGTTGGTGGAAGTGACGTGATGCCACCATAGGAGGCCGGAGATGAAGAATCAAAGCATGAAAGGCTATGTTCATCATAAAGACGACAATCAAAGAAGAATACTGGAGTGGATAAGAACACTTCAAAGGAAGCATGTGACACTCTAGTGACACTATTCTCGAAGATAAATGGCTTGAGGTTACAGCTGCTGAAAAATGAGTTATTCTCAATCACTCAAGGAGAACAAACGGTAGGTCAATATGCGAAATTTTGGAATTAGATTCTTTAAGTAAAATTTCGGAGTCTAGAATAAGAAAAAATAATTATACATGGTTTGATACCTGAATTTAGAGGATTCATTGCCACAATACAAGGTTGGCGAGAGCAACCTCCATTAGTCAATCTCGAAAATTTGTTGGCCGACCAAGAAGCGTTAACTAAACAAATGTTTGGTCTCAATAAAGAAAGAAGAAGAAGTAATATATAGTAATAAAAGAAGAGGTCGACCCCATCAACAAAATAATAAAGAACTAAAAGAAGGTAAATTTAATAGACTAGTTGAAGGAAGCTATCAGATAAGGGGAGTTCAAAAAAAATCGTGACAAAAGAGGCCACCCATTCAAGGATTATCAACGAACTAGTGGCTTGTGCTTTGTATGTGGAAAACAAGGTCATTATGCTAGAGACTGTTGGTTTAAAAAGGAGCCAACTGAAGGCAATATAGTAACCTCTAACGAGCAAGAGAAATATAATAGTAAAGAAGAATGGGATGTTGTGGCATCCACAACAAAAATTGAACATATTCGAGAAAAGAAAACTAATTAGAGTATAAATGATAAATAAGCACTAGTAGTGGTCCTTCCTGAATAAATAGATTATGAAGATGATTAGATTGATGACTCGGGAAAATATATATGATTGGATAAACGAAGCATGAGATGACATTGTGGTTCATAGAGTCTTCTCGGTGGACTCCGCAGAGGGAGGAACTGCCAAACTCAGAAAAAATGTTTAAAAAAACATATTTTTAGCAAACACCGCAGAGAGTGGAACTACTAGATTCAAAAGAAATGGATGACAAGTCGAAGGAGAATGTGCCAAAACAAATCAGTGAAGCAAAACAAAAGCTCGAGAAAATACAAGATGTGATGGAAATAATCAATGAGCAAGAGCATGCAAAGACGAGTATGCACAAGATAACAACACCAGAGGAGATAAGGCCAGGTCAACAAGAAGAGATTGAGGTACGTATAAATTTACAACCACAAATAATGAAGTCGAATAGACATCAGAACTTAAATACAAAGTGTGCTAAACTAAAAATAAATGAAGAGGAAAATATGAAAGGCACAAGTATATTTGAAGTCATGGATGCATTATATAAAGGATTAAGTGATTTGGAATTTACCGAGTTGCAGAGACATCAGGACGTAATGAAAAAGAAAATAGTCAAAATGAAAAGTCGGAGCTAAAGGGGAGAATTGAAAAAATATCACCGACTTTCCAGAATTTTCTTAAGCCATTGACATTAGAAGAAGAACCTAGGACGTTACACAAAATTTTCCATTCCGCCACTATTGAAGAACTTTCCAGGAGGTGCTTTGCTGCCTTCTTGCCATCACCATTCATGGATAAATCTGGGATATTTTGGAAGCTTCAGCCACCAACTTCAGCACCTATATATATGCTACATATGTGTGTGAAAAAGTGTAGTGAGAAAGAGAGGAGCATAATACGTATAAGAAAGAATTGAGAATTAGTGAGAGCTAGTGGTGTGTGAGAGAGAATTGAGTGCTCCCTTGAGTGAGTATTATTTTAATTAAGTAGTGTGTGTTTTTAAATTGTATAAGTGATTTTATATCAATAAAATTATTTTCTTTTGTGTTTTAAACTCAATAATTTGGTATCAGAACTCAATAAAGCCTATTAAGGTTTTAACCCCAAGGATGAGTTTAAATACAAGATTGGAGAAAAAAGAGTCCAAATCGTTTTCTTAGCTTCCAGATTTCATCAAAACTCTGATCATAAGTTGCTCGTGGTCCGATCGAGCTAAAAGTTGGAGGAGAGGTTCAAAAGACAAAGAGATACAATTGAACGGTAGAGACTGAATCTTGAGCTTGGGAACATTTGTTGTTCATGTGCATGAACAGTAACCACGGGTGTGTAGATATATTCTTCCTATTTCGTATTATATTGCCGAGAATTTCATCATATTGAAAAAATATACATTGTAGCCTTTAGTTGTGAATAGAGAAGACTTGTGTACTCATTATTTGATTGATAGTGGAAGTTTTGACTAGACTGGCTCCCGTGATTTTAATTCCTCACACCGAAGAAGTTTTTCACTTAAAATAATTGCTTATGCTCCTATGGCTTGAGGTGATTAATCCTATTTAGAATATTTTTAGCATACACAATTGTTAGGAAATGTGTGTCACTTATTTGCTTCTAGGAAGAAGAATTATCTGATGTGTTTGTTTGTTTGCATATCTCCCAACACTACGATGATCAATGGTGAAACTGTTGGAAAATTCTAATATAATTGGGGCCACACGTAACATATTAAAATGTGTGGTGCTATTATTTAAAGTTTATTAGTCAATTAAAGTGATCCACTAAAGATGAATTTTGACTAATGGGTATTAAGTTTCATGGAATTAAAGTGTAGAGACCGGAT
>CAIGRQ010249816.1:0-13901 GCA_903798375.1 Fraxinus sp. D2006-0159 | reverse complement strand
AACATGTTAATTTTTTTTTTTTTTACTTTACTTATTGATTTTAAATTCTTCTCAGAGTGAGACCCACATGTAAAAGTTAAGTGATTAGTCAAGATTCTGTTTTGTGTCTTATCTATTTTATCACTCCATGCCACATCTAGATGTGTCTCTGTGATGTAGAACCTTATATAGGTGGAAATAAGGAAGAAAAAAGGTGTAAAGAAGAGAAAAATTTGAAGGATAAGAAGAACTTAGGGAGAAGAAGATATCAATATTTTAATCTATCAATAATAGCCCGAAAACAATAAAATGCTACGTCCTATTCATATAGAACTTCAAGTAAATAACAATAATTCAAATGATAAAATCGCATCTAGTAAAACCATTAAAACCTAATTTAAGTTTAACTTATCTTCAATCCTAATCTTTTTGAAATCTAAGATCCCAATCCTTAATTCTCCATCACGCTGTGTTTATGCAAAAAATGGAACAACAATTGTCCATAATGCCAATTTCTTCACATATCATTGGTGATTTTATTTTAGTTTCAACGAGGAGATTTAGCCCTTGTTTGACAACCATTAAAATAATTTTTTTGGAGAAAATGAGTTTTGGAATAGTGATTTTTTGAAGAATGTGGTTAAAAAGTAGAAAAAATTTCGGGTTTAGAAGCAAAATATTTATTGTGAGAATGTGTGGTTGAAAATGAGTTTGAGAATTTGTTTTAATAACCATTAAAATAATTTTTTTGGAGAAAATGAGTTTTGGAATATTGATTTTTTTTTTTTTTTTTTTTGAGAATGTGTGGTTAAAAAGTTAGAAAAAAATTGGGTTAATTATTTGAATGGTCGCTGAACTTTGCCTTGTGTTCTTACTTAAATAATTGAACTTAAAAATGTATCTTAATGGTCACTGAACTTTGTCCAGTGTTATTACTTCATAGTTGAACTTAAAAATATATCTAAATGGTCATTTAACTATGCACCATGTTAACAATCCATCATTCAAGTGAAAAAATCTGTTAGGTTTAACAAACGATGTCGACTTGAGTTATTAATGAGTAATACGGTGCATAGTTCAGTGACCATTGAAATACATTTTTAAGTTTAGTTATTAAGTAATAGGGTTAATTTCACAAACGGCCACTGAAGTTACGTCAAAATTTCAAAACGGTCACTGAAATTTAAAATTTGCTCTAACGGTCACTGAAGTTACGTCCAGTTTCACTAATGGTCACTTGAGGACATTTTCATTTTAATTGAAACTTAAAGGATCTAAATCGTAAATTTGACAATAAAACCAAAAAACAATTAAATTAAAAAACCAAAAAAATAAAAATCAATCTTTCTTCCCCCACCAACCACCACCACTAGTTGCCGGTCACCACCGCCCCTCCAATCTCAGGTTCACGCACTGCACAATCCAAAATTCTCTGTTCCTCTTCCAATTGCCAGAAACTCTTGTAAAGAACCGCACTAAGAAGAAGGAGAGGATTTTTGCCAAGCATTTGTTGTCAAAAAGTGACAACAACTCGGGTACGAGTTACAAGGGGAAACTTCTTTCAGCTGCTCCAGTATCTTCCTTGAGGCGCTCGAAAAGCGATGAGCCTTTGATTTACCAGACCTTCGACGGAAATGAAGGTGCATCTGTCCTTGATGGAGTGGAAATCAATTTTAATGACTCGTTTCGTTCCTGGGATGAGAGGAGATTCAAGTTATATCTTCTTTGTGATGATTCAAAAGATGAAGTAGAATTGCAGATGAAGGAGGAGGACAAGGAGATGAAAAATGAGCACGTGGACAAGAAGGGTGAGGAGGACGAGAAGCAGGATGAAGATCTGACAGTGGTAGCAACCAATAATTAGGGTTTCATCTTTCTGTTAAATCCGTGTTCTTGTGATGTTTGTAATTAATTTCCGAGCAGAGAAATTAGTGCGGTTCTTTACAAGAGTTTCTGGCAATTGGAAGAGGAACAGAGAATTTTGGATTGTGCAGTGCGTGAACTTGAGATTGGAGGGGGCGGTGGTGATCTGCAACTAGTGGTGGTGGTTGGTGGGGGAAGAAAGATTGATTTTTATTTTTTTGGTTTTTTAATTTAATTATTTTTTGGTTTTATTGTCAAATTTACGATTTAGGTCCTTTAAGTTTCAATTAAAATGAAAGGTCCTCAAGTGACCATTAGTGAAACTGGATGTAACTTCAGTGACCGTTAGCGCAAGTTTTAAACTTCAGTGACCGTTTTGAAATTTTGACGTAACTTCAGTGACCGTTTGTGAAATTAACCCTTAAGTAATAGCATCGGCATAGTTCAGTGACTATTGAGATATATTTTTAAGTTCAAGTCCCTCAAATTGACCATTGTTAAAGAAGAAATGAAGGGAAAAAAGAGGAAACGGAAAATAGGAGACCTATAAATCAAAGAAAAATAGAACTTTTGTAGATGTCCATTATGAAATAAATGGATGACATTAGTCTTCAACCGAAAATTTTGCTGCTCAAATGGAGGATATACGATGCTAGATTGGCTCCGAGTAATTTGCAGAGTCATTAAATCCTTGACTAGCATATTCCCTTCACTGGCAACTACCTCTTCATTAACTTGAATTATCGGATTGTTCAGTTCATTGGCCATTTCTTGTTGTTTTTGGTTTTTTTATTGTTGTGCTTCTCTTTGTCTACGATAAAAAGTGCGTTTGATTTTTGGATCAATTGATATCATTTCACCTATCTCTAACTTTGCATAAAAAGCTTGAAAGATAGTAGGAACACTAAAATAAATTGACAGAGAAAAATTAAATAAAAGTACAAAAATCTTCGAATTAGTGCCAAGGTAACCGAGGTCCATTTGAGTTTCTTCTTTTTTTTCCCTTCATTTTCTTTAGTTTCTTCTTTTACAGAGGTCAATTTGAGGGAAGAAATTGTTATTATTTAATAATTGAATTTAAAATGTATCTTAATCGTCATTGAACTAGTCAAGCTACTTCTTAATAACTGAACTTAAAACTGTTTGTTGAACCTAACGGATTTTCACATTTGAGTGATAGATGGATAACATGGTGCATAGTTCAGTAATGATATAGATATATTATAAGTTCAATTATGAAGTAGTAACACTTAACAAAGTTCAGTGACAATTAAGATGCATTTTTAAGTTTAGTTATTAAGTAGTAACACTTGGCAAAGTTCTGTGACCATTCAAATAATTAACTCGAAAAAAGTTTTGAATTTACATGCATAATATTTTATTGTAGAAATGTGTGATTAAAAATGAGTTTGAGAAAAAAGAGTTTTGTTTTAATGGTTGTCAGACAAGGGCTTATCCTATTTCTGAACCATTTAATTGTGTATTAGGATTGTGGCTGCATCTAATCCTGATTGCTTCTTCTCGTGGCTAGGAAAGGCTGATAATGGCGGTCAAACTTAGTTGTCTTGCCTTTTGAATGTTAAATGACTGGAATAACGAATTAAGAGAGTACTTATAGCAGAGTGTGAGATTGCTTGTACTGTTTGCCATCACATCTTTGCAACATGTTCTAAGTGGTGGTGCTCCTTCAGAATGGTTTGCGCTGAAGCTTTGATATGTTTGCCTCAACATGTTCTAAGTGGTGCTTCTCCTTCAGAATGGTTTGTGCTGAAGCTTTGTTATGTTTGCCTCATTTAATTCAACGAGGCCTGATCCGTGGCACTATTGTTTCTTTGACAGTTACACCCTCACCCTGAACTTGGTTTCTTGAACTTGTTTGGTTATTCCGTTTTTGTCGCTTAGTCTCTGTATCTTTGTTTGATTGTACCTGTTTAATCTGTTTATCTGCTGGGAGACCAGATATATTTGCACTCTATTAATCCAATGTGGATTAGCAAACTTCCTTGATCGATCTACAAAATTGATTGTTCATTTTTCATGCTTGATATTTTAGTTACTGAATGGGTCGATATGATTATACAGAGGTTCAGAAGTTCAGGGAAATTGGCAGAGAAGATGTCTCCGTTGATGAAGTGGTTCAGGATTTACCTTCAGAGTTCACTTCAATCAATCCAAAATTGTACGAAGCAGCAAACTTGGACATGGATATTGAACTCGAGGACTTCTTTAAGCAAAAGATCGAAGCTGAGGTTGAATATCTGGTAATATCAAGAAATGCTCAGATGTTGAGAGTTGCTGCAGTAGATCTTATCACCCTTCTGGAAGAGCAAAACGCTAGGGGTTCGCAGCAAACCCGGATGCTGAACAAGCTTAGGGATACTGAAGACGTTCCAAGTGCTGCAGTGGATTCTGAAGACGTTCCAAGTGCTGATGAGACATCAAAGATGCAGAAAAGGGTATGTAAGTACACCTCATGTTTCTTCATACAGTTACTACTGTTGGTAATTGTACTCGGAGTCTTTATTTTCCAGTCATCGCCAAATAATGCCGGGATTGTTCCGACTTAAATTTTTTTGGAAAGTCTTCCTGTTTTCCCTTTTCTTTGTAAAATAGCGTTTGGACATTTTCAATGTGTAGTAATTTCCTCGAGAAGTAGATGTATAGATCAAGGTATTAGCTACTTCTGTTGGTTTATTTTCATTTCATCGTGCAGTAGCTGATTCTACTGCATAGAATTTGTTTACTTTAATTTTATTATAACTTTCCTTTTAATATGGTTTTTGGCCTTGTGTTTAAATGAGTTTCAATAGTAGGAGAAGAATGCAGAGCTCATAAGTATTAAAATTAATCTTGGAAAATTAAATGATTTATTGTCGTGTAAGAGACTATATTGGGTATGACTATACACAACTGGCAATGACAATCATTAAAAAATGACGGTTTTGTCGAATATACATGTTAATATTACTCAGTTGTAATTCAATAAGTTACGTAATACTAAAATTTACGATGATAAATCAAATGAACGACTCTCATTCGTGTACATGCATTGTCCTGGCCACATTTAACCAGATTTTTGTAGAAGTGATTTTGTTCAATTTGATAATTACGCTTTAATTTCAATTGTGCAACTTTGATAAGATTTGTTACTTGGATTCGTTAAAATCGATAATGTGACAATAAAAATGATTGTTGTGAGATATTCATTTCATATAAGCGATTAATGATTGCGCGTGATGATTATTATCATTTGATTAATGACTTGTCATCAATTTATCGTGGAATTGGACGTAAGTATATAAATTGATATTAAATTAAAGTGTAATTATATGATAAAATAAAATAAATATATAATTATCTAATTGAAACTAAATGAAATTATAATTTTATCAAATAAAATTATTTCCCTTGGTCGAATTTCAAATATTCAATCCTACTTTGCTTGACTTTGATTTTTTCACTTCAGTTGTGGTTCAATATAACATTATCTTGAAATTGAAGGATCCTTTTTTCATATTTACAATTATTATAATCGACAAAATTTATCATCAAATCAAACTCCACTTTTTCTTTAAAATTAATAATAATTTCTATGCCATCTTCTTCATTTTGGTCTCCCAAAAGTCCCCTTCTCAGACATCTACCCCACCCCCACACTCCCCCCCACCCCCAAATCTGGGCTCTGGTCCCAAGTTCTCCACTGGATCTCACTTCCCACACCCCACAAATTTATAGTTCTTAATCAACCTATTCATACAGAATCTATATATATACGCTTTCAGAATCCCTTTTTGAATCGGAAGTATCTGTAAATTATCGAGTTTGGATTTTGTGATTGTAATTGGGTAGAATTTGATGGCTTCCGCTGGTAATCAGAACCCACCAGGCGGAGGTCGGTTTGATATGCTCCAATTAATGAAACCTTCTACTCCCCCACCACCCAATTCGACTACCACTGCAAACCCTAATCCCCAGAACCCCAATAGTAACATTAATACTAGCACTAGTAACCCGAATTTGATTTCTTCCCCTTTCCCACCCCCGTCATCCTCTTATCCTCCACCTACTGGCGGTGTTTCTGGCGGTGGGACATACTCATACGCACCTCAGAATTCCCCCTTTCAGTATTTCAGTCACCTTCCTATGTACAGTACTCCTAATCCTATGCCACCACGCCCGGACTTTGCTAACATGAACCCCCAGAGGTCTATGTCTTACCCCACACCCACCCTCCAACCTCAAGTTCAACCTCCTACTAGTCCACACCACCAGAATTTCCAAAACCCCGCAAATTCTCAAAACTCTAACAATCATGGGCCGAGACTGATGGCCTTGTTGAGCGCTCCGCCTGCCACTCTTGATGTCCCTCGGCAGCCTGTCATGCCAATGCCCCCAATCCACCCCACCTCCTCTGCGGGCTCTGATTTCTCGGTCCCTCAGAATGTGAACTCGTTGCCTTCGGGACCTAACCTTGGGATTCCGCATCAGGGTGCCATGATGCGGATGCCAAGCAGTAAGCTCCCCAAAGGGCGGCATTTGATTGGGGATCGTCTGGTTTATGATATAGATGTGAGGTTGCCTGGAGAGGTTCAGCCTCAACTTGAGGTTACTCCCATTACAAAGTATGGGTCTGATCCAGGTCTCGTTGTGGGCAGGCAGATTGCGGTTAACAAGAGTTATATATGTTATGGGCTCAAGTTGGGCGCCATCCGTGTGTTAAATATTAATACTGCTTTGAGATCATTGCTTAAGGGTCTATCTCAGGTTGGTTTTGCCTTAACAAGTGTGGTTTTGTCCTCTTTATTAATTAGTTGAAATGAGTTGTGGTTTTGTCCTCTTTATTAATTAGTTGAAATGAGTTATTTAAGGGGTGTGTGGTAGAGATTAAAATCAGATTAAAATTGAAAATATAGCCGTTATTGTTGACTTTTATTAGACAGGTGGGACCAATAACGGTCATATTTTCAATTTTAATTGGATTTTAAGCCGTACCAAACATGCTCTTACTATTTTATTTAAGTGCTTATATACTAGATTTACTATGATTGATTTGGATCCGAATGCTCAACCTTGTGGTCAATCTGGCCTTGGGTTTCTATTGTTTTCTACTTGGTGCATTATGTTATTAATGGGCAACTAAAGGGTCATATAATACTTTGTTTTCCCTTTACATTGGATTGAGAAGCGGGCCATCTATTCCAGAGTCTGAATATAACAGGGCGATCTAGTTTCAACTACTCGATAACAACTCGTAAATACAAATATATATTAATGTAGGTTCAGGGGTTCCTATTTTCCTGAATGAATGGAGATTTTTTTCTTCTTTTCTGGAAACATATGCTCATATTGGTTGTTTTCTTTTCACAGTGCAATATGTCTTGATACATTAAGTTTTATTATTGCAAAATCCTATAGTTCTCATTTCTCAACATGATGTTGTGCACAAATTTTTCACAAGTTTTGATAGGATAAATTCATCCCTTTTTTAGTCTGGTGAATATTTTTTTCTATAATATAAGTTGGTATTGATAGGTGGTGAAAACATGGAATTGACATTATAATTTACAATGTGCTTGTGCACAAAGTGGTAATTTTGTAGGACGTGTCTTCTTTTAGTTGATATTTAAATTGGCATTCACGATTAACTTTAATTTATCTCTGGAGTAATATGTTTTCTTTCAGAGGGTCACAGACATGGATTTCTTTGCTGAGGATGTCCACCTTTTGGCTAGGTAGCCTCCTTTTCAGTTGCTTTTGTGAATCCCATCCTTTGGTTTGTCTAATAGTAACATGTGTGTTATAGTGCAAGCATTGATGGCCGGATTTATGTGTGGAAAATTACCGAAGGTCCAGATGAAGAAGACAAGCCTCAAATTACTGGAAAGATTGTCATTGCCATTCAAATAACTGGAGAGTGGGAATCTGTTCATCCAAGAGTTTGTTGGCATTGTCATAAACAAGTATGCTAGCTTCCTATATCCACCCTTTTTAGTGTACCTCTGTTATATTCTTTCCTCTTTTGGCAGGTTATCCATCAATTTATTTGATGAATAATCTCATATGCTTTCTCATGCAGGAAGTTCTTGTGGTGGGAATTGGCAGGCATGTTTTGAAGATTGACACTACGAAAGTTGGAAAAGGAGAAGTGTTTTCAGCAGAAGAACCCCTCAAATGTCCCATTGATAAGTTAATTCATGGGATTCAACTAGTTGGTAGCCATGATGGAGACGTGACCGACTTGTCCATGTCCCAGTGGATGACCACTCGTTTGGTATCTGCTTCAGTAGATGGCACGGTTCGTCATACCTTTGGCCCTTAAGTCTCTCTGAAACTTGTTTTATGTCAAAACTCGTTGAACACTGATGGGGAGCAACACATAGTGATTTTTACCCAGTTCTTAAAGCAACTATGTTTAGCTTATGCTATACATGTGGCTCAGGTAGTTATATTTGCATAGAATTAGCTTCTGACAGATAGAGTTGATTGAAGTGAGCTCGAGCATTTAGGGGAATGGAACTTTTAATTTCTTAAAACTTTGTTGTGGAAATCGTGAAATTTAAATTTAAGGTGTTGTTGCAATCTGACCAGCAACTTGATGTTGATAAGATGTGAAGAGTAAGAAAATGGGGAAGATATTAAGATCCTAAGCGTAAATTGCATAGCTATTATAATGTTTAGCGCATTACAAATTGTAAAACATGGGTGGTGCATTGCTTTCTACAATTGCATTTTATATCTCAGTTCAACTTTTGGTTGCATTGAGTCACTTAGACATGATGAATTAAACTTCATTACTCATTATTGCACAAGTTCCATTTGCATACAATGTATAACAATTATTCTTCTGTTTGACAGCCTAGAGTTTATTGTTAATTTTGACCTGAGTATGTGTTGTAATATTTGCATGTTTGCCCATCTTTATTACTGTCTAAAAAAGACCTAGTTCATTTTGGTTTACACAACATGATTGTGATCATTCAGATAATGACTATGAAATCTGTTGAAAAATAATTATTTGTGATTTTGAGGAATGGTAACCTGATAATGAGTCAATGTTTGTGGTGCTACTGACATCTCACCAGATCTAAAGTTGATTAATTTAGTGTTTCTGATTAAGCAATTGAAATATTTTGACCAAATGGGCCTAAGTTGTTTTAGAACCAGTGGATAAGTGGTGTTTGTAATTTTCACTGATTTTGGTAATGTCTCCTGATTTGAATTGCTGGATGACCGAATATTATATGCATGCTTTGTTTATATTGTGATTCTGCAGACATAATTGGAATATTTGGACAAACAATTTGTAAACCTTTCACTCAATTCTGCTTGTGATTGCAGATAAAGATTTGGGAAGATCGCAAATCGCTACCAATTGCAGTTCTCCGGCCACATGACAGCCAACCTGTTAATTCTGTCACCTTCTTGGCTGCTCCTAATCGCCCAGATCACATCATACTCATTACTGGGGTACACATATCAGAATATCTTTCTTTTAGTACTTTCTTTAAATATCTGGGGTAAAGTTGTTATGCAATTTAGCCCCTGTTTGACACCCATCCATTCTCATTCTCATTTTTCATTTCAACCACACATTCTCCTAATAAAATAATATTACACACAAATCAAAAACTTTTCATCACTTTTTCACCACACATTCTTACATCAATCACTATTCCAAAATTTCTCTACTCCTAAAAATGGGTTTCAAACAGGGGCTTAAAATACTCCTGTTCTTCAAGGGGCTCCTTTATTGTCAACGGCATTACAAAAGAAAAATTTGCTGTTACCAATGAATTGATAACTATATATGTGTCTGCTAGTCTGCTTTCTACTCTTTGACTCATTTAGTCTCTGCTGTTTCTGTCTTTAACTATGACAAATATGCCGTTGCTTCTGAATTGTCTCTACTGCATTTGACTTCTTAAGGATACGTTCAGGGTCCATTGAATCGGGAACTGAAGACATGGGCATCAGCAAGTGAAGAAGGGTGGTTACTTCCTAGTGAGGCTGAATCATGGCGCTGTACTCAGACATTGGAATTGAAGAGTTCGGCAGAGATGCAAGTAGAAGAAGCTTTCTTTAATCAAGTTGTAGCTTTGTCACACGCTGGTCTTCTTTTGCTGGCAAATGCCAAAAGGAATGCTATATATGCTGTGCACTTGGAATATGGCCCTAACCCAGCGGCAACCCGCATGGATTACATAGCAGAATTCACTGTCACTATGCCAATACTGAGTTTTACTGGGACGAGTGAAGTACTACCTCATGGTGAACAGATTATTCAAGTGTATTGCGTCCAGACTCAGGCTATTCAGCAGTATGCTTTGGACTTGTCACAATGCCTGCCACCCCCGATGGATAATATGGTGTTTGAGAAGTTGGACTCTAGCATCTCACATGATGCTGGTACTATCGAAGGACTTGCCAATTTGGGCCCTGCTGGTAGTAAATCTACTGAAACACCTTTGTCTACTAAAACAACAAAACCATCTGAGCGTGAAAGTGGCTCAGAGAGTGCATCTTCAGCGAGATACCCCATCAGTGCTGCTTCTACTGAGTCACACACCTTACAAGAGTTCTCTACTCCGAATATTGAAATCAAACCAGTTCCTTTATCTGTAGTGACTAATATTCCTAGTGTTTCTTCCGTTGCTTCACCTCCACTTCCTCTGAGCCCCAGGTTGTCCAGGGAACTTTCTGGTTTTAGAAGTCCGTCAAGCTGCATTGAGCCTGTTCCAGTGGTGAATGATCGTGATGCAGATCCTAAAGTTGTTGAATATTCAGTTGACAGACAAATGGATGCTGTTCACGCAAACTCGTCTGATGCTACTTTAATGGATGGTGATTCGATAAATGATGAAAACAAAATTTCTCAAGATGATATTTCCTCACCTCTCGAGCATCATAGCAAGTTTAAGCACCCCACTCATCTGGTAACTCCTTCCGAGATATTGATGGCCAGTTCATCTTCTGAAGTGAACCGTGCTAGTGAACCCAGAAGCGATCCTGAACTAAACATTCAGGATGTGCTAATTAGCAATGATACAAGAAATGTGGAGGTGGAGGTCAAGGTTGTAGGTGATACAATATTTGGTCAAAATAATGATGTTGGCTCACAAGAAGATCTTCACAATTTTGGGTCAGAGAACAAGGAGAAATCCTTTTATTCTCAAGCCTCTGATCTAGGACTTGACATGGCTCGAGAATGTCAAACGTTACCCGCTGATACTTATATAGCAGAGGAAACTAGGCAGTTAGATGGGACTGGTGGAAGTGAGTCGGTGACCCAACCTTCAACTCCAGATGAAGAAGTCAATGACTCTACAAAGGAAGTATCTAAGAAGGTTATCGATTCGTCATTACATATGCCAGTTCAACAACCACCTGTACCAAGTACAAAAGGGAAAAAGCATAAGGGAAAAAGTGCTCAAGGATCAAGCCCATCTTCACCATCACCTGGTGCTTTCAATTCAACAGATTCTTCTAATGAACCAGGCATCAACTCAAGTAATCCTTCTGTAGAAACTGCATTTGCACAAATTTTGTCCATGCAAGAGATGCTTAATCAGGTGATTTAATTGGAGCTTATTTCTTGAACTTTATTTCTGTACTTATTCTTCACCGTATATAAACATAATTGCATAATTATACTTGGGACTGATGTTATTTATTTCTTACAACAAGTATACCAAAGGGATGTATTTGATGAATACATCATTCTTCATACTTGGGTCTTTCAGATCTGTTATATCCTCTTCGACCTCGTAGTTTGTTTGGTCTAGAAAGTATGAATATTTTTTTTGAATTGTCTATTTTTTTGTAATTGTTTGACCTATCATTGTTCTGGGCTTAAGTAATTTCGTTCTCCTGAAATCAGGATTTATCTTTGAACAGAAATTTTGTTTTTCTTCCCGAGAAATTCTATGCAATCCTTTGGCCAGACCCCATTCTTGTCATAGTGCCATATCATTTTTAATTTGTTGTCTTGCATTGAGCCAATTGCAGACCCAAGATTACTGGGATTACTCTCTCTCTCTCTAGCCAATTATCGGTTGTGCATCACATAGCATATTTGCCAGTATTTATTAGCAACTAAGCCCTTGTTTGGTACAAATTAAAATTTTCATTCTCATTCTTCTATTTATTTTCAACCACACAATTTTCAATAAAATAATATTTTTCATCACATCAATAAATTTTCCTTCTTTTTCAACCACACATTCTCCATCAATCTACTATACCAGAATACATTCTTCCAAAATAATGTGGCTCAAACACACCCTAAATGTAATTGTCCACGGCATGTTTTGTTGTCTGTGAACAAATGCATACCCAACCTTGCCCTCTTTTATCAGCTTGTTGCTACACAAAAGGAGATGCAGAAGCAGATGACAGGGATGGTTGCTGTCCCAGTTACCAAAGAAGGCAGAAGACTTGAGGCGGCATTGGGACGGAGGATGGAGAAGGTCGTCGAGGCCAATGCTGATGCTATGTGGGCTCGATTTCAGGAAGAGATTGCAAAGCAGGAAAAGGCGTCACGGGATGGTACACAGCAACTAACAAATATGATAAATAATTGCTTAAACAAGGACTTGCCATCAATTGTAGAGAAAACTGTCAAGAAAGAACTAACGGCAGTTGGACAAGCTGTAGCACGCACAGTTATCCCCTCTATTGAGAAAACAGTATCCACATCAATCACAGAGGCCTTCCAGGTTAGAATTTCCCATTTTCTATCTTCGCTTGACTGTCTTCTATTGTTATCTCATGGAGTCCAGATCCTAATGGATTTCATGTGATCAGAAAGGAGTGAGTGATAAAGCTGTGAATCAACTGGAGAAATCGGTCAGCTCTAAACTTGAAGCCACAGTTGCTAGGCAAATCCAAATTCAATTCCAAACTTCTGGCAAGCAAGCACTTCAGGTAAAGAGATAAGTAGAAAAATAGAAATTTGATTCAAGCTTTGGAAAATATATAATTTACTTCCTGTACCATATTTAGGGAAGGATTTTGATATCTGTTGTCACGTTGTTGAGCTTTAAACTTCTGTATTTCCTTTTTTGCTTTTATGAAATGATGTGAGGCAAGAACATGTAGAAATAATTATGGCTTTTGTTTGCAACTTTGCAACGTGTCATTTTGTTGAGGGTATAACTGAGAAGTCTGATAAATAAATAGTTGTGTTGTGAAACGATGCCCTTATTTCGCCCTTATTTCGGTACATTCCACGTTGGAAAGAGTAGGACAACAATTAAAGTGATTAAATTAACTTTGAATGCTTGTATAAAGAC
The DNA here is from genome assembly GCA_903798375.1 of Fraxinus sp. D2006-0159. Classification (NCBI taxonomy): domain Eukaryota; kingdom Viridiplantae; phylum Streptophyta; class Magnoliopsida; order Lamiales; family Oleaceae; genus Fraxinus; species Fraxinus sp. D2006-0159. Next base: position 768 of record CAIGRQ010249816.1, on the reverse strand, counting down.
TTCAAATTACTTTTTAGAATTGCTTCTGTTGTGTTATTGGTTGTACTTTATCTGTATCTTCGTGTGTGGGCCCTCAATACCTACCTCTATACTTTTCGGGATGGAAAGAATAATTTCATGATATATGCAGCAATCCTGCTGCAACAACATTTTCTTGAGACCGATCCCTGTGGGTTTAACACTGTAATAACTGAATTTCTTTTGGAGATAAAAATCAGCCCATTCCTTCTGTTGGCACTATATTTTAATATTTCCGTTTGAATCTGAATTATATAGTTTTTTTGGTTTTTTATTTAATAGAGTGAGCAAAACTTCCTGATTTTACATGATAATTTGGTAAACCTCCACTGCCTTGCACCTCATAAGAATTGGTAATTGGATGTGGCCAAATGAATCTGGACAACTTTGATTGATATACTTTATTTCTAATTTGTAATGCAGGAAGCTTTAAAATCCAGTTTGGAAGCTTCTGTGGTGCCTGCTTTTGAGATGTCATGCAGAGCAATGTTTGAGCAAGTTGATGCTGCTTTTCAGAAAGGAATAACTGAACATACAGTCGCAGCTCAGCAACATTTTGAGACTTCACATTCACCATTGGCAATTGCTCTAAGGGTACATAATTTAGCAGATTCTGTATCTTTTTTTCTCTTGCTAATTGAAGTTGATTACCCAATCAGTTAGTTGATTGTCCTGGTGGTTTCTTTAATTTGTTATCCATACACCCCACTAATTCCCTCTACTTATTTTAGGATGCTATTAGTTCAGCAT
>CAIGRQ010249811.1:0-10026 GCA_903798375.1 Fraxinus sp. D2006-0159 | reverse complement strand
TCGATCTACCATCTAAAATGTATTCTTAAGAAAAATATGGCTCAAAACAAGCATGAGTTTTAATTTTGGTGGAAATTACACTATGCATGTACACGAGACTATTATATGTTTAGCCAGTTGTATGTGCGATTTAAACTTGGATTTTATGTAATAGCTTAAGTTATTAAAAAATAACAAAATTTTGTCCCCAAAAAAAAAAAATGGAAGACAAACTTGTTTAAATGTCAAACATGCTTCCTTACGAGCAAGCTATAGTTATCATTCTATTAGTTTTTTTTTTTTTATAAATAGATGATAGAGAGACTTTGATATAGTACCTATTAAAATCCTCATTCTTCATTTTTATTGTATAACAACAATTGTAAAATTTATGACACATTGAATAGAGGGATTAGATAATTAAAAAGTAGCATTCTAAAATCCGCATAGGCATCATCTAGTCTTGAGGCGTGGACAAAGTGCTTTGTCTTGAAAGTAAACACAAATCAAGCAGTCAATTGTTAAATTGACCACTTAACACATGCCTAGGCGCACTTTATTAATTTTTTCCCCATTTAAAAAACCTTTTATTTGACGATTGTTTATTATTTTTCAATTTTTTGTTTTTTTAAAAGGCTTTTATTTAACTTTAGTTTCAAGTTTTTAAATAATTTTATCAGTGCAAAAGTAAGAAATGACTTTATCCTATAATGATTTAGATAAGATTTCGGTTCCGATATTATCTATATTATGTAATTATGATTTGAGATTTATCGTATTGTAGAAAATTTCAAAAAATATGTATGAAATTCTTATATTTCTGTTAAGTAAGACTTGTCTAGTTTAAAGTTGAAATTATTAAAATAGTCTGACTTTTACATTTCAAAAATTCGAAAATTAATATTAACTGATTACCATCCTTAATATAAGTAGATATATAATTTATTAATTTGAGATACTTGGTATGTATTATTTTAATTATTAAATAATTTTTAAAAATATTATATATTTAAAATAAAATCTGAAAATAGGTAACGCTCTTTACGCCTAGACTCATGAAGTTCAAAACTAGGCCTCCACACCTAATTACTCTTTACACTTTTTAGAACATTAGTTAAAAGAAGTAAAAGACAAGTGATTATTGGGGGCCCATGGAGTCTCTTGGCTCCTTCCAATGGAAATTAATTTGTCGGCAATGCCAAACTAATTAAAAATCTATTTGGCAAGATTTCTACTTATTTTAGAAGGATTTTACGAGGAAGTTACTTTATGCCACTTCTTTTCAAAAAGCTCTTTTAATTTAACAAATAAACTGATAAAAATTATTTAAATATGTTGAATAACTTTTTACTTTTCAATAGCAGCCTCAAAAAGGAAACATAAAATGAATTGTCAATATCTATAGCCAGAGAGAATAGCATAATTAATCATTACAAAATCTTATCTTCAGTCATTATCTCATGTGACTCTTCTACCAACTAATATGGTACCCTTAAAACGTGATAAGTCACAGCGCATTCACCGTTTTCAAATTTAAAAGTCACATAGTAAACGAATTGCCTACGCTACCTCGCATTAAACACTTTGCCGATTGATGCAGTATGAATTGATGTAAATACTCTCTGGATTGCATTTCATTCAATTAAAATAAGTCCGTCAAACTTCTTTTTAGTGGAAAACTTTCCAACCTAAATTATAATATTAAAATCGCAAGATAACCCTTAAATCTACATGTGCATCAAATTTGATATCATTGTAAGGTGACAATTTTTTATACTATAATGCTTTAAACAATTAAAGACAGATTTTGCCACATCCTTGATTCAAGTTTCTTTTTGTCACATGCCAGCGGAAATATGATTTATTAAACAATTGAGAATCTATGCTGCAGGTAAAGATTAAAAAAAGATCAACAAAGACTAGATACGAATAAAATATTACCAATTATGTTTGCGTATAATATTGTTTAAAAAATAATTTATCTTTCCTACCAACATTTTTTTGTCACGTACCAACATTTGTCAACAATATTGTAAGAAGTGTACGGCTTTTCCCAAATATTAGTCAACATGCATTTTAAAAGAAAATGTGTACATGAACATTTACTCATGTAATTTATATTTTTTTTTTCTGAGAGTGTGTTTGATAGAGATTAAAATCGGATTAAAATTGAAAAATTAGTCGTTATTGTTGACTTTTATTAGACGAGTGAGATTCAATAATGACTATATTTTTAATTCTAATTTATCCCAAACAAGCACTGAAACTCAAGAAATGAACGTAATTCAAGGACTTTCGTTGGAACTGGCCAATCTATGATTGCTTTAACTTTCCTTTCATCCTTTCGAATCCTACCATGACTTAACTAATGGCCTAGAAACTATACATTTTCTCTGCAAAATTCACATTTTTCCCTTTTCACGTACAATTGGTATTCCCTAAGGCGCAAAAATACCTTCTTCAAATGCACAATATGATCGTAAGGTGACTAACTATAGCCACAATATCATCCAAATATATGACCATAAAACGATCCAAAAACTCATACAATACATCATTCATAAGATTACAAAACGTGGTAGGGGCGTTGGTGAGACCAAATGGCTTAACAGGAAATTCAAATGAACCATACATCGCAATGCAAGCCATTTTTTATCCATTACCGGTCGCAATCGAACCTGCCAACACTCCAACCTTAAATCAACTTTGTGAAGAAAGAAGCTTTTAACTACCGATCGAACAAGTATGTAAGATGAGGCACCAAGTACTTGTTCTTTACCGTCACCTTGTCCAATGCGCGATAGTCTACAATATCTGCATCGATCCATCCTATTTCTTTTGAAACAAAACTGGAGCATCGTATGGAGCCTTCAAAGGCTGAATATACCCAACATCCAACAACTCATTAAGCCGCCTTCAAAGTTCTACCATGGTCATTCTATAGGGAGCCTGAGAAAGAAGCTTCGTCCCGGGCTCCAACTTAATCTTACGATCAATTACTCGACGAGGAGACAACACATTCATGAGTTCGGGTAGCATCGAATTCGAAAATTCATCCAACGCTTTCACAACAACATCCGAATTTTCAACAAACTGATCCAGTTTAATTTCGATCAAAGCCACCAAGTATGTGGATTCACCATTCTTTAACTTGCCTTCACGTTATTTGATTGACTGCAACTCAACCAATTTTTGTTTGTCTCCAAGATTATTCTGATCGAGGAAAGTTGCAGAGATGGAAGAAAGGATTTCCCTCGTTAGAAATAAACATCCCGCACAAGTAAGGCAACTGAGGCCTTTGCTTTCACGAAAAACTTAAAACCAACGATCAACTCAAAGTCATNAAGATTATTCTGATCGAGGAAAGTTGCAGAGATGGAAGAAAGGATTTCCCTCGTTAGAAATAAACATCCCGCACAAGTAAGGCAACTGAGGCCTTTGCTTTCACGAAAAACTTAAAACCAACGATCAACTCAAAGTCATAAAGGGAAAGAGAATTCAACATGCACCGTCCTTCCCAACTTCCCACACAAAGATCACACTAAGATACCCATTTTATCGATTGAACATCTAAATTTACCGCATTTATCCTTGAAGTAGCCTAGATCAATTTCAAACCTAACATATCTACCATCCTCAAACTCACAAAATTATTTGTAGCACCAATATCGAACATTGCCATTACGGCATGTCCTTTAATACCAACAAGAACATATATTAACCTACGAATCTATCGGTCTGTCCTCTCAATCAAGGCATTCACGAGTTGCAAAGGATTGACTCGTGTAGAAATTTCTGCCTATGAATCACTTTCCTCCTCCATCACTAGATCAGTTAGTTTCTCATTCTTAGGACATTCATACGCAAGTTGCGATCCATTACAGAAGAAACAAGCATTATTTTTCTTTTTTCCTTTGTTATATGACAATTCACCATCCTTTGATTGAGAATAGTTAAATCTTTTACGTTTCAGCCTGCCTTGGTATGAACCTGACTTATTCCTACCTTGTTCCTTCTTTCTGTCTTTCGTGTAAGAAGAGCCAGCAAGCTTAATGTTGACATGTGTGTGGTTCTCCTGTGTGTGGTTCTCCTATTATTAGGTTGAAATTAATTGTGGCCATTAGATTAGCTTTGAGGGCTAGGATTAATTTATGAGATATTTTAACCTTTGGCTTACCTTGCAAGCTTTGGACGTGAATTGAAATTCAAAGGAGACAAGACTTTTTTGACTATGACAATTATATTATTTAAAGTCTCTTTCTCTCTCATTCAAATGGGTCTCTCGCCTCTCTCTGTTAAAAGCTCTCTGTGAAAAATAACCTTCTATCTCCTCTTCATTTTGATACTCCATAAATCAACCTTGATGCCAATTTCAATTGGGGAAAAACTCTTGGATACTTAGGCCTGAAAGAGTTGCTAAGTTGGTTGGTATTTCTCGGTGGCTTAGTGGTGATTTAGGGCGAGCTCTTGGCTGATATTGGTAGACCATTTTGGTCGATGATCCTAGCCAATGGAAGAGGAGGTAATGACCGGTTCTCTTGCTCTCTATGGACGGCGATTTGCAAGCGTGGAAGGGTGTTCCTGAGCCTAACATTTCAGCCATGAATGGAGGAGGAAAACGGTGATTTCCGGACGGTAAAAGGGAAGTCAAGTTTCTGTTGTTATTGTCCGATTTTTTCCAGCTTTATTTCTGTTAAGCATAAGCTCTGATTTCAGTCTAAAGGGTTATGAATATTCTGCTGATTTCTAAGATTCTGAAAATGCTAGTGGTATAAGTTTGATTGTTGAACTGTCATTGATTTAATGAGCTTTAGAACTATATTATGTTTGTATTGATTCCGCATTATAGGTTGTTTATTCCCAACAACTGCTCAAACGACAAGTACAATTAGCGCCTGTCTTGGTTTTCACTTACTGGCACGTTTCTTTCCCTCCAGCAACTCCAATAAAAAATGGCGATTTTTGTTGTCCAACCTATTAACATCATATTCACGTTAGAAAATCAAATTTCTTCAAAAATACAAGAATCTCCTAAAGGAGTGGAAATATAAATGACACAACCATGAAAAATGAGAAGGTAGCTTTGATACCAATTGCTAGAATTAAATCTATGTAAAAATCCCTTCTCATAAATCAAAGCACGTGTTCAACAATTGAAGGAAACATACCTCCAATAGGTTGAGATTGAGCTTCCATTTCCTTGTCCAGGCTACAAAAGAAGAAGAAAATTTGTATGGAGAGAATTACCCTCAACCCCTTTCAACCTTCCTCCACCGATCCTCTTCTTCTTCTCTCAAAAAACAAGAGGCTAAGGGTTTTTTGGAATTGTCTATAGAATCTTAATGAGCCAATTCTAATGTAATTGGGATGAGAGTAAAGGGCCTCCATATGTGTTGGTCAAAATGTAAATGTTAGTCTATATATAGAAAAACAATCCAACAAGTTCATCAATGTTGGCTTGTGTTTTGATTCTGAAATTCTGTCTGATAAGTCATTTAGCCAAAACCTGCAATATTGTGTGTAACAAAAATAGAGTTAATTGTTTTAATGGTCATTGAACTTTACAGAGTGTCATATTTCACTAACTGAACTTTTAAGTTGCATCTCATCACTCACTGAACTTAGTAAAGTTGCACTCCATCCATCACCGGGCTAATTTCGTCAACACTGGTTGCCTACGTGGATGACGGTTTACACACGTGGCCGTTAAATTACTCCAACTGGTCATTAATCAGCCATGTCATAAAGTTACAACACTAAACATGTCTCACCCAATTTGATCTCATGCCTAAAGACAGCAAAGGCTCGGCTAGTACAAATGTGATTGTGGATTTCGACGGCCAACAGAGACGTACCAAGACCATTTTCTGGGATCTCAACCCTCAATGGGACGAGAAACTCGAATTCTTGGTCCATGATGTCAAATCCATGGCGTCAGAAATGTTAGAGCTTAATGTGTATAATGATAAAAAAAAAAGAGTGAAGAATAGCACTTTTCTTGGAAAAGTGAAGATTGCTGGGAGCAATTTTGTAAAATTTGGTGAAGAAATGCCTTTGATTTTTTATCCGTTGGAGAAGAGAAGTGTGTTTCGCAGATTAAGGGGGAGATTGGGCTTAAGGTGTGGTATGTAGATGAGGAGCCGCCGTCAACTCTAGCTCCACCTATGACGGAGGTGGCGGTCGAAAAGGCAGATGCTCCACCACCGGCTGAGGGGCAGGAGAAGGAAGAGGAGAAGACTGAGGAGGAGAAAAAAACAGCCGAGGCAAAGGAAGAAAAGAAGGAAGAGGAGAAAAAACCCACTTCGGAAGAGTCCAAAAAGGAAGAAAAACCACCGGAGACTCCAAAGCCAGATACTGCAGCTCCACCACCTCCGGCAGTGGCGGAGTACAAAATCCACCATTGGCTCAACAGAAAAACACCCAGAAACTAGAAAAGTCAATTGTTGCCGAAAATTTGAAGAATATTGACATTGAATCAAAATTGTTTAGTAAAATCTCCAATTCTGATGGGCGAATGGCTTTTGATTTGGTGGATCAAATGCCGTTTCTATAGGTTCATTTAGCCAAAGCGAAAATCTCAAATCCAGAGGCAGATTTCAGAGATCAAATTGGGTGAGACTTGTTTGGGTGTTGGGAATTTACGACATGCCTGATTAATGGCCAGCTGGAGTAATTTAACGGCCACGTGTGCAAACAGTCATCCACGTAGGTAACCGGTGTTGACGGAATTAGCCCGATAATGAATGGAGTGCAACTTTACTAAGTTCAGTGAGTGATGGAATGCAACTTAAAGTTCAATTAGTGAAACGTGATATTTTGTAAAGTTCAGTGACCATTGAAACAATTAACTCAACAAAAATATAAGGGAAGAAAATATTGGGGTGGGGTGGGGTAGGATGGGATGGGGTGCGAATGAGAAAGAAAATAAAGTGAATTATTCCTTTTTAATTTTGGCAATTTTTACTATTTTTAAAGCTTGAACTAATGAAATTGACTGGTATTGGGGTTGGAGCTCACTTCAAAGGCATATAGGGAGATTTTCAGCCAATTTGAAAAGGTAGAAGGTATTTGACAATAGTTCCATACTTGGGGATATGTTGCGGCAATAAGCCTTTACAAAATAGAAAAAGATAAAAGAAGTCGAAGGTTGAAATTTTGTTGGACACTCAAATTGTGTAGGAATGTCAAAATGGGTGGGCTGATCCAGACCCAATCAAGGGCATAGCAATCAACCAGTTTGTTTAAGCATTTGTTTGGGAGACATTATTTAAAGTGAGAAATGATTAGTAGGAGATTTTATTGGATTAATATGTGATTAAAAATAAGTTTAAAGAAAAATGATTTCCAAATAAATTTTACTAAACAAGCTTTAAAAATGTCATCAGGGCCTAGTCTGAATGATTTTTTTATTTTTCTTTTTCAAAAATCTAATATGATTTGAAATTATGGTAAATTTGATGCTATTCCCCTATTAGATTGTTAGTGAATTACTAAAAAAATAAATAATAAATTAATAAGTAGAAATTATTATTGATTAATAGTAGAGCAATACTTTAAGCATAGGGTAATCAGCAAAAATCATCCTTTGCTTGCACTTTTTGCGGAAATAGTTCCTATTTTTTCAAATTTGTCATTTACACCCTCATTTCAAACATTTCTTATAGAGTTGGTCGTTTTCATCATATTCCACTATATCATTATGTAGAATATGAATAATTGGCGTAAAACATCTTTATCTTTTGCTTTTTTTGCGCCAATCATCCCCATCATTTGCTTTCTTATACAATTGTTTCAATTTTGACATTTGATCACTCAAATCGACATTTCTTTGCTCAAAAGGTCCTTACTGTCTATTTTCACTACTAAAACATTGTGAAATGACTAATTTACCCTCATCATTAAATAATCAACTAGAAAAAATAATATAAAAAATTGCATCTAGAGTACGAATTTAAAAAATAAAGTACAAACAAGTCTCACGTAAAGTAATTTAAAATATTCTAGCAAAAGAAAAATATTTTATCTAACCAATTAACCCACATACCCCTAGGCTCATCCAATACCACCTCCAAAATAATTAAAAGTATAAAAAAAAGTAAGAAAGAATTGAAAATAAAAAAATTCATAGAAAATGGTTCTTTTTCCTTAATAAATCTCGGACAAATGCCATCGGCTGCCACCGCCATAACTCTCCATTCTCCCTGTCCCCACTGTGGCACAATCTAGGAATTTAGCTATTTTCCTATATTCAATTTCGTATTTCAATATCTTCTTCGCTTTCAATTTTCAATGAAATTAAAAGAGTTTTTTTTTTTTTTTTTTATTTTATAGGATTTTGTTATTTTATTCTTATTTCTGTCTTCTTGTTGCTGATTACATGCGCACATATATACATATATATTTACAGTTTCTGAATTTTGTTAAAGAATAAATAATTTTTTCTATACAAGGCAAAAGCAGCTTGGATGAAGAAGAATCATCATTTTTTCTATTCTTATTTTTTTATGCTTACTTTTCTTTTTAATTATCTTGGTTGTGGTGGTTGTGGGTAGAGGATGCATAGGTGTAGTGGTAGGTGGGTTATTTGTGAAGATTAATAATTTTCTTCCGTTATAATATTTTAAATTATTTTACTTGAGACTCATTTATACTTTTTTAAAAACTGGGAGCTCTAGATTTTTTTTATATTATTTCTTCTTTTCCCTTTGTTTTATTTAAAGAATAGTATAAATTAGTTTTTTTTAGTGATTTAATGATGAAATATAGACGGCAAGAACCTTTTGCACAAAGAAATGTCGATCAAATATCAAAACCGAAACAATGAGGACGATTTGTACCATGAAGGCAAACAATAGGGAACTTTTTTGCAAATTACCCAGATTTCACGGAAGGATTTAACTGAACATGACGAAAAGAACCAACTCCACAAGAAAGGTTTGAAATGAGGGTGTAAATGCGAAGTTTGAAACGATATGGACAATTTTCCCAATGAGTGCAAACGATATGGGTTTTTTTTTTTTTTTTTTTTGCTAATTACCCTTTAAGAATATTTTAAATATAAAAAATTATTTAACGGAAGTCTCAAACCTTTCATTTTGCTGCATAAAACACTTTAAACTTTCATTTTAGCAGTCGCAATCCCAAGTTTTTTTACTTTCACTACAGCTGGAGTCCATTTTACAGATTTCGTTCACTTATACGTTAGTTGACCCTTAAATTAAATGTTTGATTCAACTTAACAAATTAAATGAAGGTAAAATAGTGAATTTACATTTTCTATAATAAAAAAAATTAACCATTTGTCTTCTACAAACACCCCTTCCCCAACACAAAAACCCAGGAAATCCAGCCATTGCCACCCACCCATCTACCAACATCACACCGCCCATTATCACCACTGCAAACTCTGCCACCACTGACCACTTATTCTCCGTTGGCACCGCCTTCCTTCCTTAACCCCTCCAAAACCATCATTTTTCCCTTTAAATCCATCTTACAACCCACCAAAAAAGTCCTCAAATATATCCCCTACCTTCTTCGGACTTAACCTAGAATCGAAACTATATATCAACCATTCCTCTCCGTTCAAGTCATAGATCTGACTCTTCTTTGGATCACTCAGTACATCATATTGCTCAAATATCTACATGAACTTTGCCTCTACTTCCTTATTGTCACGACATTCTCGTCCAGGTGCCATTTCATGGCCAGTCTCTTGTAAGACTTCTTTAGATCCTCTTTGATTGCATTTTTTGAAACTTTCAAAATGTTATAGTTAGAGTATCTCCAACAGACTCTCTATTTTTAAAGAGAATATTCTATCATTTGGAGAGTATCTATAAATTTAGAGAGTTAAAATTTTTAAAATACTCCAACAAGCTCTTTATATTTAACACCTAATTTTACTACTCTTCAAGAAATATTTATTATTTTTCTTTATATTCTATTATTTTGGAGAGCCAAACCCACTCTCTAAATGAAAACGTTAATTTAAAGAGTCTCTTGGTGCATGATTTTAGATGTTGACTCTTTAAAATAGAGAGCATC
>CAIGRQ010249778.1:0-21205 GCA_903798375.1 Fraxinus sp. D2006-0159 | reverse complement strand
AAAGCTGTGCAAGAAGCACAGCTCATGTTTTGATTGTGTCTCCCACTAAACTTCAAACTCTATTTTGTCAATCTTACACATGCAACCCTTGAACTCTTATTGGACTTGTATAATTAAACTACGATAATTATTCTCAATAAAACTAATCCAAGACCGTCCACCATAATTACTAGTTTCCAATTCCACTAAAGAAGAGAAACTAGACTATTATGCTACAACCGTGCTATAAAGATAGACTTGTTTCTATTTTCACACAAATTAAAAAAAAAAATATAATTAATATAGTGAAAAATATAAATTTTTCTTACATCTTCATAATATATCCCTACATTAAATAGTGGTTTAAATAAAATTAGTTTATATTTGTTGATAACAAAGTACATTAAATATGAGCATATTAGAAAAAAATAAAAATAAAAAAAATCTATGCTTTCAATAAGAAAGTGACTTATAATTTAGGACGGACGAAAAAGGAAGTACAATTTATCTTTATGAGACGAATGAAGTATTATACACAGATCACAGAAGTAATATAAGTTAATTCCCTACAGAAGTTGAATCTCCTATTTTCTTTATTGTTTCTTTATCATAGAATTAATGATTTGGAAATACTGCCAAGATGTAAACTTCAATCTAAAGAAAATACTCAAATGGACTGATTATTAACCTCTAGGTTCTATAGGTGATGGTTTCCCAATGCGAATACGTATTTCCTAACATACCAATGTGATGACCATAATTAATTCATCTCACTCATGGCATATCAAAGAACTTAAAGTTTATGAATAGAAACCATTACCTCATAGGTGATCGATAAGAAAGTCATTTGTGATGAATTTTTTAGAGCAATCTCGCTATAAATTAATCGACATTTTATTTGATCCAGTCCAATATACATTTAGGTGTACTATTTTCATTATTCATGAATGGACAATAACCACGGTCAGAACAAATCGCTTAACCCATTGATGGAGTAATTGACCAGTCAACACAAGTAGAGTGCCAATCACTACAGGCAGTTTAGGACAATTATTTATTGGTCGAAAAATGAGTTATATTTAATTTCATTCTCTAAGGAAGTACATATTGTCAAATATTTTTATTCCTTTAATCCCTGTTATGTATGCCTAGTTTAACGTTTAAAACAAATGTTTTATCTTGTTCACTTGATAAAAAACTTGGTGAGAAATAAATTTTTTTGGGAAGGGGAGGGGAGTAAATTGCACTTATCAAATATCTCCAAACTAAAATTTTTGTTCTTCCTCGAATAAAACAAAACACAAAAAACTTAGGAATAAGCCATATCACTAACCTAAAAAAAACTCCAATAACAAATTTAACGTTAAACGACTTACCATATGCCTCATGTCCGAATTTAAACAACACTTTAGAAATATCCAAATAATATCAAAAATAAATTTTTACTTATTCGGTGCTCGACTTTTTGTGTGTGTGATTAGCCAATATTGAACTCACACCCATGCTAGAACACAACCAATTAAGTGTTGTTGATTTAATCATAATCTCAATCCTTGTGTGGTCAATTTTTCCTCACACATCTCATGGAAAATCACTCATTATGCTCTTCTCTCTAATCCTCACACAAAGTGATCATAATTAGATACTTGTACACTTAAAAGAGAGAAGATAAGAATTTCTCAAAATCACACAGCCAGTCTCTAGAGTTCAAATATCAAAGTCTTTATCAAACCCCTCTCACTTTTAATAATCTAAATCTCTTTTTCTTTCTTTTGCTATGAATATGTATTTTGGTCTTTGCTCTTTTTTCTAACATCTTATGTGCAAAAAATTTCTCCATTAAGCTTTTTAAATGATTGTTGTAGCGAGTTTTAGGTTGATGACTTCCAAATCAGATAACCATAGGGTACTATGTTTTACATACCTTAATAGGCTTAATAACTCGAGTCATAAATGCTATAAAGAGAAGTGTAAAATGTATCACATTTTCTTTTGATATAAGATTCGGATTTTAATTCTTGTCAGTGCTCACTCTAGAATTCTTAACCTAAACTCCTTCAACCAAATATCTGATTCAAGAACTCTAAACCATCGAACTTCTAAATACACAAGCACTAACCTTCACACCAGTTTGGTTTCTATATAAAGGATTTGGAGATTTTGTTCAAACTTCGGTCAACATATTAACAATTAAATCCACATAAGCAAGTCATGCTCTAACATAAGTGATAAGTCAGTGATAGCTGTGCACTTAAGTAAACAAGTCTAACATGAATAAACATTCAAGTAAAAGCATAGGATTATTGTTCAATTCTGGTTAAAGTTATACTCAATTCAAACAAATATCATTATAGGTGGCAAGTTGTTCAAAGTTATACTAGACACTATTTTTGATTTTTTTTAGATTAATCTGGTTATACAAACCTGATAAGTAGTTGAAAAGTAATCAACAAAGATCCCAAATCTCTAAATACTTACCCCCATCTTCAAACAAAAAGATTATATTGTCCCCAATGTAAAGACAAACATAAACAAAATAAAGGAGTAAAAGATCAGAAACTCCCCGGGAGTAGATGTGAATTAGTCAAAAGATCAGGTTGGTTCGACTGGTAGAGATATGATAACCGCTACTTTTCCTTATTGCTAGATTTCAATTTTTTTTCCAAGAATTTAAAATAAATATTAGTGATAGCATATATGGTTTAAATATTTGAAATGAGTTCACACCAAGAAGAATTCTTATCTTCTAACTTTTAGAAAAACTATCTAATAAAGCGTATATCCCTACAAAAAATTCTATACCTAGGAAAAGATAAGTTTTTCAAATTCGTTTGGAGATTGAAATCTAGGTGCAACCTTAAGAATGCATATCATATTAATGTAAGCTCAATATAATGCTATGATGTTATCGATGAACCTAAGTAAATTGAACTCAATAAGTACACATGCCTAAGTTACTAATGCAAGTCTTGAAATAATACCTAAAATGTGTTCAAAACAAACTATCTAAATGCATGAGTTTCTAAGTATGGCCTTAAAATAGTAATGCAGTCCCTAAAAATCTACTTGTAATGCAATACATAATCAAAATACAAGGTAAGTGATAGGAAAATGGGTTGCCTCCAATTAAGCACTTAATTTAAAGTCTAGAGCTCGACTTTTTCACTAGTGTTTCATGGCAGTTTGAATATGGTTTTGGAGGTCCAACTTAGCTTGCTTAGTTTGACTTTGTTCCATATTGCAACTTTCTTCCAAATTTCAATCTTGTCATTCTCCAAGTAGTATGACTTCTCCTCATCATTCATTTCAAACTCAACAATGTACACATCAATCTTATCATAAGATTTAATCACAAACTCCATTTTGAGTAAACGATGAAGTCGAGAATTTCCTTTTCTTTGAATGCTATAAGTTCTTTTTCACCCGTTATGATTAATTTCTTGTTCTTTTCATGCTCCTCTTCTTTAATTGAACTTTCTCGAATTCAACGTTTGTGTTCAGAACTTTTAAGAAAGAAACAATGATATCTTCATGGAGAGTCTTCTCCTCTTGTTGTACTTGTAAGAAGTACAGTTGACGTGATTTCCCTAATTGATGTCCATTAATAACCGATGGAAGGAATAATTGCATAGGAAAATCACCCACATCAAATTGTGGTGAGAGAAATAACGCAGCGAGTAAGTCACCCAAAACAGTTTCATTAAGTTCACATTCTGCTTTTATATCTCGTAGCCATTCTCCTATAATGAAATCTCTCACAAGCATATCTCCCTCATCAATTTATTGAGTTGTCGATTGTTGTTGCCTTGTAATAAAGTCACATAAGAGTATTTTGTTGAAATCAATCACATTCATCTTTTATTTTGGTTAGTTTTATTCTTCTATATATCTTGAAAAAGAGAGAGAAAAGAAAAAACTAAAATGGAATGAAAATAATAATACGAGAATACAGGTAGAAGTTTGAATTAGAGCCAAGGTAATTAAAATCAAACTAAAACTCAATCACCGACAACAGCGCCAAAAACTTATTCACGAAAATATATTTCGAATTAAAATCACCTCATGTATGCGGTTCATTAACAAGTAATAAAGTGGATTTTGATTCCAAGTATCGCCCCACAAATATTGATTAGTTCAATTTTAATTATCGAGACCTAAACCGAAACAAGAATAATATAATGTGTTTGTTGTGACAAGATTATGAATAAATTAATTTATTTATGTAATTAAGTAAATTAACTAAACTAAATATAAATTATACTAAACGTAAATTGATGTATTTAATAGATGACAAACACACTAAGATCCCATATTCTCATGTATTAATCCTTGTTAACCTTAGTTTTATACTTTGACAACACAATTGAATTTTGACGAAGCAATGTTCCTGTTTTATTTAACAATATTTCTCGAATAATGTTAAACCTATTTTCATGTATGACCTGATTATATTTCTATGACGGATGCGAACATATAAAAGTGCATGAATTTTTATGAACACTTAAAAATTCACATAGAGTATATCGGTACATTTCTATCCCCTATCGAACTCTATAACAATTTATATATGTCGAACATATTTTTCTTCTTTCGAATATATAAAATAGGTCATCACATTCACACAACTACCGTGCACAATAATTGTGGAGAAAAGAAAATTATATAAATCATTCAATATCTAAAAACGTGTTTTCAATGTCAAGTATGTAAAAATAAAGATTAAAAAAATCATATTACACGGTTCATCGTTCTCCTAACACAAATAAATATAGTCTAACATGTTATGAAGAAGAAACCAAAAGATATAAATGTTGTTCATCACCTGAAAATTCTTGAATTCAATCTTGAACTTCTTGGATTTGGTCTTGATTTGTTCTTTGCCTCCTTTTGCAATTAATTCTCCACATCCTAATTAATCTGTGAGAGTTGGTATTTATATCCATCTAAAGAATCCCAAAAGATCTCCAAAAATTGTGCATATCATGGCCCAATAAGAAGTTTTCTTGTTGGAATTGAATTATGAAGGAAATAGAATTTTTTTCCCGAATTGACTTGAGTGGGCGCTCAGTAGGAAATGGACAGCCGCCTAGACATATCAAACAACCCATGTAATTGAAGTTTAGGGTCGGGCAGCTGTCCAGTTACAAAAACTTGAAATTTTTTTTTCCTTTTAGCCATTTTCTTCATTATTTCTTTCATCTCGTCCTCCACATTAAATTACTTCTATTTTAGTTTTTCAACTTTTATTCAAATGCATATTAGTTCCCAAACTTCCATCCATTGGCCGATTGATCTTTACCGAATAAGTGCACAAAAATACATTTATCAAAATGTAGAAGTTTGATTTATCATTTTTGGTTTTGATTACATAGACTATGGCCCTTAGAAACCTCGTCCTGCCTTTCCATGCTTTCCATTTAGAAGAAACAAAGAGATAAGAAGGAATATATATTTCGCATTTTTGGTACGTGGGTTGGAATCAATAATATGAAAACTTCTCATTTGTATACGTTTTTAAAATTTTTCAATTCTTTTCGAATTCATTGTATTAAAAAAATGACTATTTTTTACCATCCTCACATAGAGCTGATGCTAATCATCTCAGTATTGTTTCTATTTTAATGGATGTTCCAAATATTGCGAAAACATCAATTTCTCGAGAGATCTCGACCTCTATCGAGGACCCGCAGGGTAAATTAATACGTAGTCACTGAACTTTAGTGTAATCTGAATTTGAGCAAATACTAAACTTTAATTTGTTTATTTGAGTCATTGGGCTTCAATTTAGCCCTTGTTTGTCTACCATTATATAAAACTCTGTTTGCTACAGTAAACAATACCCACCACACATTGACCTAATAAAATATTCCAGACACAAACCAATAAAATTACTTTAAATTTCAACCACATATTCTCCAAAAAATACTATTCATTACATCATTCTTTAAAAATTATTCAGTATTGTTTCTATTTTAATGGATGTTCCAAATATTGCGAAAACATCAATTTCTCGAGAGATCTCGACCTCTATCGAGGACCCGCAGGGTAAATTAATACGTAGTCACTGAACTTTAGTGTAATCTGAATTGGAGCAATACTAAACTTCAATTTGTTTATTTGAGTCATTGGGCTTCAATTTAGTTTCAAAATTCATCATTATGCACGTTTCATCACATATCGTTTTAAAACCTAACAAAAACTACTTAGTTAGCAATCATACTGTGATTAATATCTTATGCGCAATCGATACGTGGAACCCTGAAAATCAAAAATAGTAAAATGAGGGTTATGATAAATTTTTTAGTTTTATTTTTATTTTAATTTAAAATTTGTAAAATGTTTTAATACTTCCATTACATGGTGTGAGGGTAAGTTGGCATGAAATGCAAAGATTACTTTGAAGTTTCGCTGTGGTATAACTATCAATTAAGTAATTTTCATCAATTCGAAAAAATATCGTGACATAATGGTGAAACTAAAACCCAAATAAAGTTCAATGACCCAAAAGAAATCAAAATCACAATTAATAATTCAGTTGGCTAGAAAATTGAAGGAAAAGTCCATTTGTCGGATACTACAAGTTGTACCTATATATTCATTTTGCTTAGCACTTAATATAACGAATTATTCTTCTATGCCAGGCCTTTTACAGGCCTGGCATAGAAATTCCTCTCACATGAGTGGGTCCTGCATGGGATCCACGATAATAAAAAATGGCCAAAAAACACCTCCCCTATTGTGAGGTGTCGGTCCTTTACCTGCACATGAAGAATGGTCCTAATATAATGATGAAAGGACCCTTATCCCTTTGCACAGCCAGTGGACCATAAGTTTTCACCATGAAAGGTATACCTCATAAACCTTATCATTTTTCTATAAATGATAGCAGCCACCAAAATTAGTTATTTATACGCGTTTGCATTATTTTCTTATTTTACTTTTGTTGTTCAGTCGAAGCTTTAAAAAAAAAAAAAAAGTTAATACAAAGTTTTGTCATTACCAATTTATGTAAAATATTAAATAATATTTGACAAAATGTAAATACAATTTGTACGTGGCAAAAATGTGTCCCAAAACAAAAGGAGTGATGAGGCTTTCAAATTCAAAGACTATATGATATAATTGCTCTCGAAGAAAGAGACAAGTAATTGACGAACATTCCATTAAATTTTTGACACTTCAACCAATCAAACTCCTTTAATGAATGAAAAGACATCATCTCGAAAGTATTATCATGTGTAATATACTTATTTGTTAACTAGAACTAATGTGATACCGAAGTATCAAAAATAGGGCAACTAAATCGAGACACCAAAGGTGAATTTGTAACTGACTAGCCACCTCCCCTCCACCTCCCAACAATAAGAGTACCAAGTAGAGAGTTGGGAAATTTTCTTTTAGGGTATATTTGATTACGAGTATGAAATTTGCATGGAAAGAAAATAAATTTTAGGCAATTACCTAGAATTTATTTGTTTGAAAATTATTAATTAAATGTATTTGATTGATTTATTTTTCAACATAAAAAATATTATATTTGTCCATTTTGTATTGGTGGATAGATGAGAAAGAGTGGATATATAAGAGAGAGAGAGAATGAGAGAGAATTCCCTGAAAAATAAAATTATACTCCTCTTAAAGAAAATATTTTCCTTAATTTTGAAGAAAATATGATCACGTGATCAAAAGGAGGAAAATGTTTTTCATGGAAAAAAGAAACTTCAATCAAATAGCACAAAAGTAAAATTTTGGATTAAAAAAAAACACATTTTTCATGAAAGATATTTAAAGTTTATTCCAAAATGACTGGATTCCAGTAGATATCAAGCTTTTCATAAGATAACGATTGCGATTTCGTTTCTTCTAAAATGGTACTATTACTAATATGACAATGGTATTTTGGGCCACACTGTTAAAATGTCTGGGCATAGACACCAACCATAGTTAAATTTTTATCATTTTATCGGATAAGCTTATGCCTGCATTTATTTCGGCACTAAATTGATTTTCATTTTTTCAAGTAAATCGACCAAAAAAAAAAAAAAAAAACTANAAAAAAAAAAAAAAAAAACTAGGATAACTACATAAATATACATATTATACTATTTTAAATATATATTTTAGAGTAATAGTTCAAGTAATTTCCGCTTTAGGCTGCAATTTATTAACTAAAACTGATTCTTAGAACTTACAAAATACATTATTAACCAAGTTTTTTCTTCTCATGTCATCACCTTGTCAAAAACTCGATTCTTCAGTGGTTGGCCTCCTTAAGAAATAACGCAAACTATTTGCAAGAACCTGTAGCAGCATTTTATAAGATCAAATGCATTATTTGGGATTAAACCGATTAATTGCAGTTTCCAAATCATCGTAAAAGCACATTTTTACGATAACCGGGCATACCTGTTGAAGGGGTTTGATAATAGCTTTTCCCTTGTAGCTTACATGAAACTTTGCCTTGGCCAACAAACCCTGTGCACGAAAATTCGAAAGTTCCATGAGATGAAAATGGCAGCTATTTCTATTGCTACGGCTACCATAGTGTAATCATTGACGATATTAATGTCTTAAACTAGTCATTTACCTCTGTATCGAACTCTCCAGATTCAACAGAGATGTTTATCTCAGTAATGATCTTTACAAGATCCACGAGTAATCCAGGACGATCAGCTGTCTCCACGTAGAGTAAGCTGCCAATATTGGAATACTTGTGTATAAAACCCTTTAATTAGCACCAACATGCTAACAAAGTAAGGAAATAAGCTGCTTGTAATGAATTTTGACAAGAAGCAAATGAGACTTGAGAGAAAGAGAGGGAGAAAGGGGAGATAATATAGAGAAATTAGAGGGGAAAAATACGAGTTTATACAATAATCGAGTGTAACTATTACAATGCGTAATCACCTTTATTTAAACTAATCATAAGCAAGACAAAACTAATTAAATACTAGGAAATATATTAAATAAATCCTATTTACTTTTCCTCAAATAAGAATCTAAACATTGAAAGTCTTCGTATAATACATGTAATAGGATCTCTATCTCCTACAGCACTCATCAGCCATCATTTGGAGCGTTTCTGGCTAAGCCTAAAAAGTTTACTTATGCGTAAATATGTCAGTTTTTACAATAATTTTTATAGGTCAAAGTTGGAAAGAGGCAAGTTATTTATTTTGATAGTAAGTTTAAGATAAGCAACATTTTTACTTAAAAATAAGAAACAAATAGTAGTCCAAAAGTTTTTAGCACACACTTCTACTTTTTCTTTTTAAGCTTACCGAACATGCACTTAATCCAGTGATTAGTTCAACTGCTAAATGCGTGCAATATATACATGCTCTATGTACGTACCTTCGTTCAGGACCATCTTCGTGGATGGTGATATGGGTAGCTATATCCACATCAATCTGCACAAAGACAATCAGACAAATTAACATACTTGCAATAAATTTTAATCTTCAAATAAATGTACATTTTTGCATGGGACTTGTAACCATAAAGGAAGTAATGCTCAATTTTAGAGTAAACTGTTAGCTGATCAGGATCAGAGAGGTTGACTATTTGTGTGTAAATAAAATTCCATGCACGATGTTACACTCATCCACGTTCTTGATATACTTATGGCAACAATACCTACACAACCTTTTGGCACAATCCAAATTATATCATACCAACCAGTTGTTCAAGATCGACTTGTTTCCGTATGAGCTTTAAATTAAAGTTCAAACTTCATTTTTTTCTCAACAAGTCAATGGAGAATTATTTGATTGTTGTGTTGAAATTTAATTGCTAAATTATTAAATATACACCCAAACTATAAAGAGAAAGACGCAGCCATTATTAAGACAATCTTATTAAGAGGAATAGTTCAAGCATTAATATTTTCATCTTTATTCAATGAGGGATTATCATTTAACATGCAATGGTAAGTCATATGAGAACACCAATCTTGAAATCCAAGTACTCATTATGAGTCTTAGTCGAATTAAATTGCTTGTTGGAGATTAACAGGCTCAAATTCATATTAAGACTTGAGGATTTCATCTTAAAATGTCAACCTTATTAAGATGAGTAGCTCAAGTCCTTATATGTTGATTAATATTTTTGTCTCTATTCTATGTGTTAGATATCCCTTAATAGTTAGACAAATAATGAGGCGTAAATACCTTTTGATTTGGTGGCATGGCGCCAAATGCGACACCCATAGCCAACTGTGAACTTGACTCCTGGAAAACTCATTCAGAAGTAGCAATAAAATTACAGAATAAAAGCCATGAAAGAGGTAATCTATTAGAAATTTCATTAACAGAAGAATACCGGATGATATTCTATCAGATTGTTAATTATTGTCAAACGTATTGCCTCGAGCAACTCGGGTTCATCAACCTTTCTCCCTGTTGAACTGTAAACAAGCCCCGTATAAAGATAATGAAAATCACCAAATAAATAAAAAATAATAAAATAATAAAAATTACCTTTTATCAACAGATATAATTAATTGAAGAATTTGGAAATAAAGTTAGAAACTTTTCCAGGTTTGGATTCCTCAAACTCACAATAGATACTTTTCTTCTATAAATTTTAGAATATCTATGTGATTCTCTATTCACGTGTATGTTTGACAACCGAGCTAGTGAACTTTGACACATACTTCAAGCTCAGGCAAACAAGACATCATTAGAGAGGAGTACAGAAGTCGAGCCGATATGAAATGGATGTCTCACATACTATTTCTGACATTTCCAAGGCTATAGGCAAATATTATTGACAAGAACCCCAAGTTTGAGCCTTTAAGAAAAGGATAGCAGTCCGTTTGTCCCAAAACTGAATGTTTTTTTATGTCTAAATGATCAGGAACAATGGAATATGACATCAAGTTGGCACTATCAGACATCTAAATCCCCAGAGTCCATAAAAATATTGACTTCACTGACAGAGAATTCCGCAAACAAAACAAAGCAGAACATTTACTATGTAAAGAGCTTATAAAAGAGGATTCCAGGATTAAACTTACGCTTTAGTGATAGCGAATTTGTTGTGCTTCCCAGATGAATCAAGGTAGACATTTGCCTTGACAACATTCAGTCCAAGATTTTTAAGAGCATTCATCTGAAACACATAGGCCAACAATCACGTAACAGGCACCAAATATCTTCTGCGAAATTAATGTTGATAACCAACTATAGAATCCTGTTTAGATCCAACTATGTAGAACCTAGAAATGTAGACAATGGCATGTTTTAAGGAGAATTGGATAGTATTAAACAAGAAAAATTATAGGGTCTAGTCTTATATATGCAGTAGTGCATACTAAACATGCACTAAAAGAGTGGCATCATACTGTGTCGATAAGAGCCCCAAGACGATCCCCGAAAGTTATCTCTACGATTGTAGCATCTGGATCTGAGTCTTGATCTATTAGAACACTGGGTATTGGAACTGTATCAGTTTCTGGAGAATTTCCACTCTGCTTTGCCAATTTCCACAATCAAACTAGCTATTTTAGCAATGAGTAATGAGCAGTTAAATATTCAAACGAAAAAATAATTGAAGCAATAAACAGTTTTTGATACCTCAACAGCTGTGGCCTGAGTCGCTTTTCCAATAATGGTACTCGCAGAAAATGACAAGCTGAAACAAGACAACCAGACATAAAAGGACTTTATAGGAAGGATTTGGATGTTGCAACTGAATCAGTCAAGTGTCTTGAGCTATGCAGTTATATTTATGAGTCGTGATACATTATTTTTGTAGTTACGATTCTGATAATTTCTACTGAATTGTTTGACGGTCGTTGACAAATTTAGCCAATCCAGAGGATAATTTCCAGCTGGAGGAACTTCATTCGAAAAACCAATAACGAAACCACCAGTTAGATAAGTGAAAAGGGAAATATAATTTATATTTTAGGCTTTACAACATCTATTTTTAAACAATCAAAGATTTACATTAGCTAAAAACTAAATCTTGAGCATCAAAGATAACTAAATTTATGCATTGATAATGGGAAAAAAAAATAAAATCAATGTCCTAATAATACACTCTTTTTCCTCAACAAATCCAAACTCAAGAAAATGCAACCAATTAATCAAGAATACAAAATGATTAACAGAGCAAGCCTAACCTGGGAGTACAAAATTTAAGCTAACGACAAATACAGCAAGTTTAAGATATACAAAAATCAGAATGAGTAAACTCAAATCACAGAAAGATTCAAAAATTCAAATTACAAATTCAAACAAAAGAGAAAAAGCAATTTCTGTATATATAACCAAACACACCAAGATAAATGCTGATATAAATGAATTACCTCCTTTTGGGTATAATGCATGAAGGATGAACTGAATCCAAACTAAAGAAGCATCTCAAAGGAGCGGCCTTTGAAATGGATTGTTTTTCAACAGCTTTCAAATTACTGTGAAGCCCAAAATTACTCCCAGTGGAAGCCATAGCCACGGCCATTTTCTATTCAATTGAACGAGAACAAGAAAAAGTTCTACTTCTGAATAAAAATAAAATAAATTTTAAAGCATCTTGGGGGGTTTTGCCTTATGGGTATTCTTGATTATATCGCCAAGAAAGAAACAAATTGCAAAGGTGGGAATTATGGGAGAAGAAGATATTGTCGGGACAAACAAAAAATTTGGCTGCAAGAAAAGTAGTTGTAGTTGAGGCTTTTACTCTCGTAGAATCCGCCATTATCATCAACCTGTCTTTATATTGTGAGATATTTATACATCAAATATACTTTTGCACGAAAATAAAAAATTAAATTAAATTATGGGTTTTCTTGATTTTGCTAAAAGAAAAAATGAATCAGACGTATTTTTATTTTTTTTTTTAAATTGGGAAGATAAGAGAAAAGAGGGTTATGGTGGAAGTTTACATTTTTATCTAAAACCAACGGCCCCCTTTGATTTCACCAGTTAATGTCATCTTCTTCTTTAGTGCATGGGTGATAGCAATGACACTATTGGTTGAGAATTAAAGGAAGCTTATATTATTATTCTTTTACTTCGGATGTCCCCACAACATATGTATCACTCAGTTTTATACTTTTAACACAAAACATCAGAGAATTTCCAATACTGGTAGATAATTGTTAATTTGGCTATCAGGCTATGAGCCTTGGCTCCATCTTCATGGATGGCTCGGGTCCGCATTTACACTAATCCAAGGTCGAGTTTAGCTCGATTTTTCACTAGACAAGCCAATCTAAGTTTGGTCCGGGCTTGTAAGCTATACATGCTAACCTTGCGAATTGGGTACGCGGACTTTTTATTTAGAGAGAACAAAATTTTTCTCCTTTTCATTCCGCATCGGCATTGCGGTGACCCAAGTGGGATGAGGATGCAAAACATGGTACCATCTGTTGGGAATTTTATTAGTCTTGCACAGCATAATTTAAAATAATTTCAATTTCCTTCAAATATCGTCTTTGTGTTTAGATGGAAATTGTAATTAAAATTATACATTTGGGTAAATCCTTCGACCTCCTTTGAAAATCTTGATCAGAAACATTCACGATCTTGCTTCTCTTTGTGAATCTTGATCTACCACGATCTTTTCAAACCTCAATTGTAATACACATAGAATTACTAGAATGAAAGATTATGATTTCTCCTTCTTTTACTAGAAAGATTATGATATTGTAAAAAATGTGTTATGATTTTTCAAATCCTAACCATTTATTAATAAAAGTTTAAGTGGGCTTGACCCACCCATTAAACATAGGCCAATCCAATATTTAATTAATATAATTAATTAAACTTAGCCCATGAGTTAATTAATCTAATCAATTAACTGAAACTCATTAATAAAAAAAATCAATTAATTAATTCTACAAATGTCTAACACTTGTCAATTAATTAATTCATAATACAATTCTTCTAGTTCTATCTTTTGTGTATGGCCCATTAGATTTTCAATCACGATATCGGACAATGTGAATTATTATTTTTGATCTAATGAAAATAAGATACATTATTTCACCCAAATTAATTAATTCACATTTGTCGTCCCAGATTGACGTCTAATAATATATCAGGGAATACATGTGACGAAAAATGTCACGCGATGTGACAAAATAAAACTTATTGTTTAGGATGAAACTATATTTCTTTCGTCAATATAATATGATCAATTACGAGATATGAAAGTGTAAAAATCTTAATTATTAATCATATCTTTTTTTCCTACTCTTAAGTCAATAAACGTCGAAATTCTTTTCGACTTATGAAATTGCATTGGACAAGGATTTCGTTATCAATTTAATTGAATGAAATGTAAATCATAAAACTCTTACTACCTAAGAGTGACGAATCATGTATTGATCATATGATTCTTGATATACCCGAATTGACTCTTGACAAAACAATATTCGACATCAGCAAAGTTCGATTAACATCGTACAAGGTACTATAATGATCTCAAGTTGAAGAACTAATTCCACTGTCAAGTATTTAAGTCTAACAATTGATGCTCAAATACTTATCCATGTGGAATATCTTCAGGGGTCTCCAATGTTTTGTTCTCTCAACAAAACATTCACACGTCCATTTAAATATCACTACATTTAATTTGTGAGATCAGCTATTCACTTATTAAATGAGAAATGTCACACATGCTAGTCTATCCGTAATAAGGACATCCGTATTTTGTTATTACTTACGACCATTGATAATTTAAGATTCAGCCATAAATAATTTATTTCTCACAATCACAACACCTTGTAATTAACAAGTTATCAAAACTTAAATCTACAGCCTCTATTAATTTAATTTTTCAGAATAATAATTCAATCAAATAAATAAAACATATTAATTATATTAAAAGTGGTTAGCCCAAAATCGATTCAACCCAGGGTATCACACTTACAAACTTCCAATTGTACTAGATTTAGTCACTTATATATCTAAAGAGTTTACTTGACAATCATGTATATCACAACGACTCTTTGTCAATGGATTTACAATATTATCATTTGTGAGAATTCGTTCTTTCTTTATATCATTTATTTATATGATCTCTCTAATGAGATGATATCACATTAACACATGTTTATATCGTTGATGAGACCTTCATTCTTTCGCATGGTGATAGCTCCATTGTTATTACAACACAGATGTATGAGATCAACAATATTAGGAACTATTCCAAGTTTATTAAAGAACTTCATGATCCATACTTCAAATTTTTTTATTTTTTTTTTTGCTTATGAAGCAATAATAATTAAGCTTCTGTTGTTGAAACAGCGGATGTCACCTATTTAGAGCCTTTTTAACTAATCGCTCCATTATTAGGAGTAAGCACATATTCGGATTGAAATTCGCTATCATTCTAATCTAACTGAAAGTTAGCATCAATGTATCCATGAACACTCAGTATATCTTCTCCATATAAAATTTTCTTAAGATTTTATTTATGTAGATTAAGATGAGTCAAACAATCTTCTTGATCAATCTTTAGAAATCAGGTTGCTTTTCCTATATCTTTCATGGAAAGTTTTTTTGACAATCATAATTTCACTGATCAACTCATGAGGATGTTGTTTTCCATTAATAATGACATCTACATATAATATTAGGAACTCGAAAGCGCTCCCACTTGTTTTTTTGTAAATACACAGTCTTTTTGTTTCTCTCATCAAAGCGAAGATTCAGCTCTCAGAGACTTATTTAAATTCATTTATGGATCTATCAAGTTTCCATACCTTATTACATCTTTGGATTCAAAACCTTTCGGTTGTGTAATATAAATATTCCTCTTGCAAGTTCCTATTAAAGAATGCAGTTTTGACATCCATTTGTCATATCTCATAATTATGATATGCAACTATAGCAAGCAAAATTCGAAAGGACTTAAGCATGACTACAGGTGAAAATGTTTTGTCAAAGTCAACTATTTGTCTTTGTTTATAAAATTTTGCTACTAGCCTTATTTTGTATGTATGGGCGTGTCTATCCATATCGACTTTTTTCTTGTGTTTCCATCCATATTGAGATTGAGTTCATCACAAATTTTGTGGCCTATTGCCATCTCTCTGATTCAAAACTTGACTTTGCTTCTACGTAATTAGAAGGTTCATCATCTTCGATTACTAATGCCTAATAGTAATCGTAAATTTGTACCTTCTAGGAAGTCGAATGATCCTACTAGACTTATGCTCAGTCGAAGTGTCCTCAGGTGTCTTTACTTCCTGATCAAGAATTTTTCCCTCAACATGTGTGGGGCAAACTCAAGCTCATCTACTTGGTCAATTATTTATGTGGACTCTTGAACCTTTTCAGCTTCTAATTTGCTCCCACAGTCCTTTCCTATAATGAACTCTTCATCTATTCAGCTTCTAATTTGCTCCCACAGTCATTTCCTAGAATGAACTCTTCATCTAGAAAGATGGCATGTCTTAAGACAAAGACATTCTTCTATTTGAATTATAGAATTTATATCCAATTATCTCTTTTGGATATCCCACAAATATAAATTTATTTGACTTAAACTCTAGTTTATCCAATTCAGAGAACTTATTTTAGATATACCATTATTTTGTGGTATATGGATGGAGTCCAATGTGACATAATCATATTCTCTTTTAGATAAATTAAAAATTCACCTTTAAGACATTTTTCATCTTGATCAGATCTTAGTGTGAGAATGCCTTAGTTATTTAAATTGTTTGAATTTTTCAAATGCTTCATGCTTGAATTTCATCAACTTTATATATAACCATATCTAGAATGATCATCAATAAACGTAATGAAATAAGAGAAACTTCATCTAGCAGCAATTTACCGTCATCATTAATTATCTTATCAAGATAAAAGAAGCAACAATTGTCCTTAATATTAACTGAGAAATAATTCATGCTCAAGCATGAAATTTAAATAATTTTCTTGATAATGATGAGAACAAAAAAATATTTCTCTAATTCTAATACTAAGACTAAAGGCAATGACAAAAATATGTTCCTACAAGTAATGCAGCAACTGCTCAATTTCTAACACATAGATAAAATTCTCCGTTCTGCAATGGTTTGCTTCTAGTTAATTTCTGCATGTTTATCAAAATATGATATCTATATCTAGTATCCAATACCCAAAAAGATAATGAACCTTAATAATAAAGATATCCAAAGTAGACTTTCAATGACTTTCATTCTACAATGATATCAATTGTCATCAGACTTGGTATTATCCTTATTTACTTCAACTGCCTTAGTCATCTTAGATGCTTTCCCAAAAGTCTCATTTAGACTTCCTCTTAGTGCCCTTAAAGGAATCAATGACCAAGATTTGCCCACTATTAGCTTTGATGTTGGGCTCAATAGTATTAAACATGTTCAGTAACTCAAAGAGTGTACACTCGATCTTATTCATGTTAAAATTCATATTAAACCGTGAATAGCTTTCTGTCAGAGATTGTAGAACCAAGTCAATACTTAATTCATGGTTCATGACTGAACTCAATTGAAACAAATTCTTAGTGCAGCCAACCATCTTCAGTACATGAGCATTGATTGAAGATCATTCTGCCATTTTGCATCGGTATAGTTGCTTGGAAGTTTTATATCCGTCCACACGCGATTATTCATTATGCAACTCTTTGAGATGAAAAAACTGTGTTAGCATCTATACACTTATGTTGATTTTGAAACTCGAGTGACATAGCTTCAAACATCATACATGTTGCAGTATTATCGTCATAACTATGTTTATTATAGCAGCCATCTCTTCTTTAGTCGAGCCATCAGTAGGTATCTCTAAAAAGGGCTACTTAATGACATAACCAATTTTTTCATACATGAGAACAATTATTAGATTGTGGTGCCAATCAAGAAAATTTGACATGGTTATTGGCATTCTATATGACACTCAAATGCATGCGGTTACTCGCAATTCAATAAGCGTAAATGACAAAAATAAAAGAATAATATACAAAATACATCAATTAATTTAACATGATCTTTTATTAAATTAATTATGCCCCCACTATTTAATTCTAATTTATGAGTCTCTATCATAAATTTATGAAATCCATACTTGATTCCTAATGGGCTGGGATCTCATTTGTTATGTTAAGACCTTGAGTGTACTCAACAAACCTTAATAAAATATTTGAGTAGATATTATTATCAATTGTATCTCCATACAACTCCTAAATCATTAAGTAACAACTATTTGATTTCACACATCTTATGTGTTAACTTAATATGCTTCTAGAATTTATGTCCTAGAATGTACTCAACAAAAGATATATTTTAATTAAATTGAACCCATCGTTCAAAAATGTAGAATATTTCATAGTGTCAAGCATATCTATAATAGATCAGCCTTTAAATGTACTCAACAAGTTGAGATAGATTGAGAGCTCTAATATTTTAATGAGGGATTTATCATGCAAAAGTCTCATCATAATAATTATATATATTTTATCATATATCTAGCATGTAAATAAATATAAATATAATAGTGTGGACGATTATGGAATAATTCTATCTAGCATTCCCCAGCCAAAGGGAAGACTAGTTGATCAGTTCGTAGGGGTTATAGCATTGACACATGCAATGCACCATATTCATGGTCTCATTCTTTGCATCTTCAGCTATAGCATATATCCTTACTATTTAGACGTAGGCCTAAATGAATTGGATACGCATGCCCATAATAATAATAACGAACGTGCGGTCCAAAACAGATAAGAACTCGCAGGCCCATAAAATAACAAGAATAAAATTAACCATTTAACACATCCGCATGGTCGAGTCTATAATCATCTACTAATTAAACATTCATCATATGAATACATTCCTAAATAATATATAATATTATATGCGAATATATATAAACATATTTCAAGTTTCTAGCATTCATTGTCATCTAAACTCGTTTAGACAAATGGATCGAAATAATTAAATAATTGATTAATCAAATTAATCAGCTGATTTAATTAGCGGATCAATTAAAATAAAACTTTCGAATTCCACAATCTTACAAGGAGTTTGTTTACTCTAAGTTAAATTTTAATTAAATAATAAATTAGAATCCAAATCTAATTTCAACTTTATAGGTCTAGTTAATCTAATTAAAATCTAATTTTAATTACATATAAATTAAAGTCCAACTCTAATTACAAGAAAATATTAGGGTGGGATAATTTTATTACGTCAAATTTTAAATATCAAAATAGTTTCCAACTCTACTTCTAATTGAATTACCATTTTAATTTAGGATAAATCTCCTAAATAAAACAAAATTCGATTTAGGGTCAAAATTTAGTATTTAAGTTAAAATCTAATTTTAACTATAATATAAAAGTTGTCAATTTTAAATAAAATTCTAATGGGGTCAAAATCGAATTTAATGTCAAACTCATTTTGAAATTTGATATTTAGAACATTTTTCAAGATTTATATTCAAACCCCCTTTTTGAAATTGCATTCAATCCCTCACTTTAAAATTATAAACAGGTCCCTCAATTTCATAAATTGCAAATAGGCCCTAACTTTTAAAATTTCCATAACTAAAAATGCAAGCCGGGGCCTACAATTACATAGATTTCATTATAGGCCCCCGCCCCTAGTGACATCCCATCAAAACCATAGCTACGTCGGCTATTGTCAGTGTCGCAGACTTCATAGTGCTTTCGCGCTATTGTATCAATGACAATGTTTGTCACTGTAGCAATGCGTTGTGGAAAGTATGATTGTCCTCTACAGTGCGTCGCTATGATGACGACATCAACTTTCGCCACTTCCCTTGCTGCTACAATCTAATTTTTCAACCAAAATTTAATTTTTATTTTAAAAACTGATTTGTAAGATGAAAATAATTTTATAATTTGCTAGATTCAATAAATATAATAAAATTCAGCTATTAATTGTTCTAACATGCAAAATAGTTTATCTTACTATCTAAAAGTGATAAATCATCAATTGATCATTCACAACCTTCATATGATTCTTGACATACCCAAACGATATCGTATTATCGACTCTTGATAGAGCAACATCCAGCATCACCAAAGTATGATTGTTCTTATATAAGGTACTATGGTGACCTAAAGTTGAAGCAATAACTGTAAAACGTGGTACATCACGACGTGGCGCGTACTGCACACGCGTTGCCTGAGAAAACCAAACTTGGGTTTTTAGGACAGGATGTGAGTTAACATGGTCAATCTTATGATCATGAACCTGTGAACCACAATGAACAGGTGTTGGTCGATTATCAATTATATCTTTCATCTCACTATTAAGTCAATCTATGTCAAGAACTCTTTTCAACTTATGAGTGCACCTTGGCCAAATATTTTTTTATCAACTAACTGAATGAAATGTAGATCATAATCTCTTACTAGATAAAAATGATAAATCTTCTATTAATCATTCAGAACCTTTATATGATTCTTGACATACCCAAATGATAGTGTATTATCGATGCTTGATAGAGCAACATCCAATATCACCAAAGTATGATTGTTCTCATATAAGGTACTATGATGACCTTAAGTTGAAGCAATAATTTTAAAACGTGGTACATCACGAGGTGTCGCGTACACGCGCCTGAGGAAATCGAATTTGGGTTTTTGGGACATGATGTGATTTAACAAGATCAATCTGATGATCATGGACCTGTGAACCATAAGGAACAGGTGCTGACCGAGTATTGTACAAAGACAGGGCTTCCAATGCTTTGATTCTATTCATATTGGAAACTGAATTGATTGTTCTAGGGTTTTTGGGTCTGTTGAGATCAATGGAAGAGGAGCAGTAACCTAATTATGCCTAAAAACTATTAAATGAGATGTCTGTTTTGCGTGCCATTAGGTACGAATCCTAATGCAACGTTGTTGATCGAATTGGACTCATTGGATATCACCTTAGGGTATTCAAGGCTACCGATCCAATGGAGATGATCTCATACCTAAAATCCTAGAAATGAGAAAATTCGCCAAGGCAAATTGGTCATGGTCAAATGAAGAGTTTGACTAAGAAAATGTGGAATTGATGCTATAATTTGAGAAATTGAGAGCCAGTCCAATGTTGTTGATGCATGAATTGAATTCCTAAGGTCGAATTAGTGTATTGAAGCATATTATGACCTTCAATTGCATGAAAATAGCCAATTTCAATCGTCCCTTTTGTTCTTGAGTTCAATCCCAAAATTTGCTCATTTAATTGAGGAATTGATGGATGACCCATTGTTGTACCAACATTAATTGAAGG